>SJJU01002701.1:0-26048 GCA_012932125.1 Conopomorpha cramerella | reverse complement strand
ATTATCTAAAAAGCTGTAAAAAATAAACTTCACGCCTTTTGAGCCCAAATCTAATCCTAGTGTAAGTCCAAAAATCCCAAAACGGGGAGGGCAGAGGCACTTGCTAAGCAACTACCTTAAGCCAACGTGACAGGGGGTGAACCCATCGCCGTTATGTATGTAAAGTTCACAGTTTTCGTGAAAAATCCTTGAGAAACAACCTAGTATCATTTTTTACATCCCACACTCAGTAGGTACTACGTATAAAAAGTCGGCTTAAACGTATAATGCAACCTAATAAATACATAAATTCTCCTCGTTGACCTATTCCTATTATAAGCATCAATAGCGCAATAAAAAGTCAACAAAGTAACAAAATGATGCAAGGTTTTATTCTGCCCTATACTATAATGCACAACAATCTGTTCGTTTTGCTGCCGTATCAAAAACAAATATCATTAAACGGCAATTTACAATGTATACAAATACGCAACAATGCAATACTGATTGCAAAATGTATTAATAACATTATGCATGCATACATAATACCTATGCCCTACATAAATGACTATTGACTAATTATTATGTGTGTATCTCGTAAGTAACTACATAACACTAAGCCCTCTACTGTGATTGGCCAAACTACTTATCTGTTCATTGTAGCATAAACATATAATTACAAATGCGAAAGTCGTGAGAGGTAATATGTGATAAGTGATTACGTTTGGTATTTCTTTACGGAAAAACTACTTAATGAAATTTGGCGAAACTTGGTGAAAAAATATATTGATTGTTGTTCTCTTTTAATTTATCTATTCCGACACTATATTTCATCATTTAGACACAAACACATCTTATACTGCGTGTAAAAGGACCCCGAGCAGTGGTTTTAGAGACGTTTTCGGAAAACGTACTTTTTATATGCGGATGGAAATTATTTTTTTGACATCCCCGCATTATCGCCACAGTAAATGTTGGTCATATTGACGAGCCCAACAACGTTTCTAAGATCATACTCGGGGTCCTATTACACCCAGTATAGATCTGTTTGTGTCTATCCCTCCCATCGTTCATTAACTATTTCACATATGTTAACTTACACCATGTCACGTATTCGGCATACAAATAACCAGTTTGTAATACAGACAGTGTGGTATCTTTAATCACCAGTATCTAACCTGGATTAGGACTGCAGTTTGTATGTCCTTCCATCTAAGGGATATTAATCTCTTTTTAACGCACACGTTTTCTTAATTCAACACAAATCCAAATCGTCTTTATCCATCACTCTTCTGGGGTAGACTTCGTGTCGGTTCCTCGTCGCGTCATCAGTCGCTTACAGGCGTCGTGTAGTCTTCGTGCTGTATGTCAGCGATTAGCTAACTTGCGTAAGCGTTCAAAGTTCTCTGGATTGCGTACCAAGTATATGGTATGGCTCGTATGGGGCAAGTGTAAGAAGCGCCATCTGCATTCAGCTCCGCAGTTTCATCCCTATTGTTAACCTTCATGTACCTACATAGGTATGCACAGTCGACCAAGAACCTGGTGTACCACTTAAGGTTGAAACTCATATTAATGACATTAAGGTTCATTGTTCACTTGTCACAATTCAAGATCATCATCATCATCATCAGTCCATATGTTTCCACTGCTGGACATAGACCTCTCCAATTGCACACCACTGTGAACTGTTTTCGGCTTCTCGCATCTAGCTTCTGCTAGCCTCCATCATCACATCCAGCTCGGCGCATATCATCAGTCCACCTTACCTGAGAGCGTCCTACACCCCGTTTGCCGAGACGCGGTCTCTAATCCTCACAATACAACATTTCTACCTTGTTCTTCATCTTACCGGTGTTTTAGTGACACAGGAAGTGTCATTGAAACTGAATTACCACTTTCTTGGCCGACTGTACAGCTGCCCTTGCCGATGAACCGCGAGTGCCCACGCAGAGGCCGCAGTGGTCGCTGTGGGTCAATGAAGGGTCAATTGTTTAATCACGATTGTATCTATTGAAATGTTACATGTGATTAACAGTTCAAGGCGTTGATACGTTTGTTGTGTTGCCCTATCGTCGTCGAGATTATTTTTTCGATAAACTTCTTTTGTTGATATGTCACCTTCGAGAAAAAAAACATGACAAACTTTTACAGTATTTTTCAACTTCCTTAGTTATACTAACATCCTTCCATATACGAGTATATAAAACTGACTGAAAAGTCCTATCTGATTCATTCAAAACTGACTGATCAAAGCTCAGCCCAAAAAATTAAGGGAGGAACTGTTTTTTATCTTGAAATATGGTTATATTTCAAGATAAAAAACTTGAAAAAGATTTACTGTTTTGCGGTTGCAAAACAGTCAATCAATACGCCTTTTTAAACAAGCTAAATTATTTTTATTAAATAGAAACCATGGTTTCACGTGCAGGAGGATTTGTTTTGATGTCACTTCCAAATTCTTCTCATCGAAATATCTAAGCATAAAACGTTTTTTATAATATATATTTTTATTATGTAGCATAAATATCTATCGCCTCTCTTACTAGTGCTATCGCCTACTCGCGAAGGAAAGCTTGCTTTACGATGAGCTTTTCAAAATAATGACGTTACATTTAAACAGGGGTCTAGATATATTGGTGAATTCTGGGAGTATTAGCCTCTAATTCTGTGGTTGATAGCGGACAAGCGGTGGCTGACTCCCACCATAACTACTGTCAATTCGATGCCGGTTAAGGTGCTACTACGATGTCTCTAAAAGTAAAGTGTTATGAAGTACCTATCAAAACAAGAACATTGCAGCTAAGTACTACGTTAATCGAATAACATAAAGCTGATCTCTGTCTAGGAACAATTGACAAAATATTCAGGAAGTTAAAAAAACTGCATTAATTTCTTATAGGAATAAGGTGGGCCATTATTAGCACTAGTAATCTGATCATTTGTTACAATCGCGATACTACACATTATTGTTAGTTAGTAATGAGGTGTCGCTAACTTATCTCCATTTCTACACACGCGACGACTTTGCTTGGATATCAATAACTAAAGACGAAAAGTAACTTTAAAATTATCAGCTTTTGTATGAAGAGATAAATTTCCCACTTTTGGTTTCTGGCCGTTGAAGCCGAACAAAAGTTTTAAAAACAATGGCTTTCAGCTTTCTTTTGTTTCCTAATCACTTTGTAAAGAAAATAGTACTTAGAGTAGGTCCTCAGAGCCCGTGCGTGGCCGCTTCCTTCCGTCGACCGCACGGTTCCGGCGCCGCGTCCAGCAGCGCGCGGTCACAGAATATGACACCGCCGGGACCGCTGCCAACTGACTCCGTCGCATTGACGCCATGCCATTGCCTTGCCAAGGGACCTTTTCCACTTAACAATGTAGTCACCTACACATTTTTAAAAGTAATAGAGTAAAAACTCCGATAGCACACGGGCTCGTTTATTTTTGTTTTTAAAATCATAAATGACTTTCATCAAGCTTTGTGCTATACTACTGTATATCTGTATGTAATAGCACCTATAACGATCAAGAATAAGAAAAAAGAAGAAAAAGTATAAAAAGCAGTGCCATAATTATATTGCATTCCGCTAGATAGATACCTATTCTGGATTTATATAAACTTAAATAGTTTTAAGGTCTCGTATGTTAAATGGCTTATAATAATAATAATAATAATCAATTTATTTCAAGCAACACAGACTTATATAGGTTAGTAACAAAAGTACTTACAAACTATGTTAGTACTACTTACATGTATTGAAAAACTTATGTTGAAAAACATTCAAATCCCCGTGCTTGTGGACGTAGACAGAATGTGGGCTTGGATGTATCTTTGTAAAATGTTTGAAGCGGGATATTACAAGAGAAGGAATGTAAGTAAAGTGAATGGTGAACGCAATGAGCAATATATGATGAGATTTTTGTCATTAAGTAATGTACTATTCATTCATCAGCCTAAAAGAGATCCTGGAGAACGATGTCTCTTATTTACTTTATCTTTTTAAAAACTTTCCGGTATTTCCTAGTAGACCAAATCGCATGCACGGGAACAGTTCTTTTTTAAATAATTTAAAAAATATATATACGAACATTATAATAAAAGGTTGTAAATGTGTCGAAAGGTAGATAGAGCAAATAACGAAAATAAGCCGAATGCTTTTCTAGTTGAAGATTTTGTAGATGGAAAAAATAAATCAGCATATTAAAGTTGTAACGCAAACTCTGTTAGTACAAACCAACACCAGCGGCAGCGATCTTGCTTACTAGAATTTAGTATCATCTAAAATTTTAACTTAAACTGACGTAACTACTTGACAATAAAACTTACTACACACCATCTTCTTGCTCCATTTACTGTGATACCTGCTAGTCATTAAATTTTATTTTCTGCAATAAATGTATTGTTTTCACTCTAATACTAAGCAAAAATATCCACGTGCCGAGTCCAGAAGCAATAGGTATTCTATTGTCGGTATATACATACACCCACGGCCCTAATTCTCAACAACAGTTAAACAGAACCTTACGATCACAAGGATGCTTCGGTCACCTTTAAGCAGTTAAAAATGTCAATATGAGTTACAAGTTGCTGGTTCTTAGGCTGAATAAACTGACGTATAATTCGATCCAGTAACAAAGTTACTACGACAATTCGAAATGTTTGTATATAAATCTTATATTGTGTAAATTTTTGCTTGTATTATTATATATTGTATTATTTTTGTTATATATATGTAAATGTTTGTGTTTAAATGCTCTCTGTGTAACTAAAACATTAATTAGTTTTCAGTGATTATATTGTGTCAAGTAAAATATAAACATTTATGTCTACGACAATAATTATGCAATGCAATATGTTTAAACATTATTTCTTTAGCACCACGAATAGCAGACTATAACTTTGGTTATTTGTACTAAGGATTGAAAGACATGTAGATTTTTTACGTTCCACGCCAGCACTCCCAAACCACACATATTTTCAAAACATTTCATAAATCTTTTTTTTGGGTAGAGTACAGTATTTGGTAGTAGTTATGTACCTACTTAAACGTTAAATAAAAGTTATAATTCATATTATTATAAATCTTAAAAGATTATAGCCAGCCTACTCACGACACACCAAGTAAATTCCAAATTCTGATTGGAGTACCACATACGTAAACAGACTCACAACAACCATAACGGGGTTGGCATAAGCACTTGCATAAGAAAATGCCCACAGTTCATCATCAACCACATCAACCTATATTCGTCCACTTCTAGACATATGTCTCTCCAATTGACGTTACTGTTACTTATTTTCAGCTTCTTCGATCCAGCCATAGTACCAGCCATCTTTAGCAGATCATCAGTCCACCTAGCCTGAGGTCGTCTTACACTCCGAAACCCGGTCTCACTCGAGAACTCGTTTACCCTAACGGTCAGGTTCTACGGCTAATATGGCCCATAGTTCAATAAGGGTATATAACATACCGAATGATCCGAAAACCTATAGGGTTCACACAAAATGCGGGGGAAATACATATCCACAAGTGTGCTGTATCGTAAACCACATCGCTGCTTAGCATCAGATAGGATGGTGGCCAAACGCTTGTTCATTGTGTTTAATAAAATAAATCAGAATGTTTAGAAGTATCTTAATTTTCACAATTTCATAATTATTCTCTATTTTTAACACAACTAGCTACAGTTCTACATTTGGACATGAGTTTTATGTTACAAAAATAGTTAGCCAGGTACTATTAATAGTAACTCAATAAAGTCGTCACAACTGTGTCTTTCATGACTTCTACAAGAATTCCCTACCTAATATAAGTGACTTTTACGATTATGACAATGTATGACAGCTTTAAAAGACAAGACTCTTTTTATGACAATACTGTTGTTGTATGCGGAACTCATTTTCTCTAGAGATTTGTTTTCTTAGTGGATGATAATTTATAGATACCTACAGAGTGAACGTCGCTATCCATATCAATACATATTTAACATCCTAGCCTCTCATTGTTCCTGTGTATGTTTATATCTTCAAAACTACGGAATGGATTTTGATGAGGTTTCTTTTAATTTAATAGATAGAGTGATTCGAGAGGAAGGTTTACTGGATTTCAGTCGTGCGAAGACAGTACGGGCCGCTAGTAATGTATGCAAAGCAATACAATGTCAAATAAGCAAAACAATGTTTGCCAAGTCAGCTAGTTCTAATAAATTTCTTTACTTAAATCAACAACAATAAAGGATCTTTTGGCGCATGGCTAAACAGTTCGTCATGCAATATAAGGCAACGGAGTTTTGCAAAGCTCCTACTACTAAACAAAGAAAGGAAAAAACCAGATTGCAATAATCATAATTAATTTTGAACACCACACATGAAAAGACTAAGAATTTTTAACTAACTTCAAAAGGGAGGCGGTTTATTTATTTATTTATTATTAGATACACATAACAGATTTTAATCAATTATACATCAAAACACAATTTGAATAAGAATTTTTGGCTGGACTAAAATCCAAAACATGTGTACACACATTAATTAAATCAAATAGCCAAAGACAGTATACACATACAATACAAGTAAAGTACTTGTTACAAGAAAAGAAATTGATATTATTAAATTATTATTATGAACATTATAAACATACACAATAATTAAATAATTATTCTATGAAGTGCATTTAAATAGATTACAGTTATTAACAAAAATGTCAAAATCTGGATAAGCTGCTGCTAAATCATTACCTATAATTACGACACATACAAACAATGGGGTTGTAATATGAAGTGTTGTTTTTATGCACTGAGAGACAAAATATTTTATTAGGTTTATTTTTGCGAAACTTATGGTAAGTGTTGATATTTAAAAGCGATAGAAGAAACGAAAGATAGGTTACGAAATTCGAGGTATATCAATATATACTTCAAATTTCTTGCGAGAATCGAACCGGATATGTTTTGGTTTAAAGCCCGACATCCTAACCGTTAGACCATGGCGAATCTCGCTTTAAATTACTTACTACTCCAATAATGTACAGTATAAACCTTAATAACATTACTGTGAGCTTGGTTCTTTACAAACGTTGATGAACAAACGCGGCGATATTAATACATATTTATGAAGATTAACTCAATCAAATCAAAGAGATCAGAACACACAGTCCAAATATATTTGCACAAGAACATCGGCACAGAAATGAAAATGTAAGAAATAAGGGACCAAATAAAATTGGCTGCTATAGTTTACGAACCTGACTCAGTAAACTGATACGGAAAGGTACAAAGAAAAAACTCAACCATATCGATATTAACTACCGCAATAAAGTAAAACGATTAAGAACTCGCCTCTCGTTAACAACTGTGTGTATTAATCCAAGTTGTCTTTTCATAAAATTTTATTGAGCACAGTTGTCGTAAACAAAGATACGAACAAGGGTCCGGGCCAAAACTGAACCATTTATTACTCCCTGCTATAATATGGATTGTTAATAAATCCAAACGAAAATGCATACAAAGTCGTGAAATAAATATCATATGAGGCTAAACAACGCCCCGGGGTACTGTGTCTCTGTGTATCGGGACAAAGTAAACGTGTATCTTCCTATATAAGCGAATTTCGTTTTATTTCACTCATGAATGTATTGTTACTGAGAAATGAAGGGTTTTTTTATTCGGACGTCATTGGTATTCTTGAATTCTTTCTAACTAGAATATTTCATTCGATAGATTAGTCATACAGGATTTTCCAACTTATAAGATGCGAATTTCGTTTTATTTCGCACATAACATACATGCGTTTTTTTTATTAGAACACAATTGGTATTTTGAATTCTTTCAAATTGGAATATTTCATGCTGTAGATTAGTCATACGGATTTATCACTCATATAAGATTTGTAGTTAAACAATTCTTGTGGTAAAAACTAATCGGTTTTGGAATTTCTTTTTTATGTCAATGTATAATCATGGTACCTCGGCGTGACATTAGAAAATCATATATCAGTCGGCAGATTTCACGAATGTTTGGCAATAGGTAGATATTTTAGAAACCTTAGCAATATTTATATGAGCATTAGACATTCTAATGGCAGGCCTGGCTGTCTCCTAGCTGTAAATGCGATATACGGGATTCCTTTATTTGGCCCGAACTAATAACATAGTAGCAATACTGATTCATGTCCCTCATTATAACATCCCAAACATATACAAAGATGGCCGTTACAGATGTCCTAAATATCATTAATTATTGACGCGACTAATAAAATCAATAAACGAACGAAACTTGATACTTTTATTGCTTTCTGATACTTATCGCGTTAAAATGTATAATATTCTAAGCTTCCGACCGAACTTCTGTCGGTACGTCACAAAGCTATACCGTAACCCGAACTTGACCATTTCAAGTTTTGACCATGAGAATATTACAATGTGGCAAGTAATACAAGAAAGGTTATGAATGGTCTTTAATGGTAATCAGCATAAATATTCACTTCGATGTTCGGATATCTTGTTATTGAAAGTAAGTACTTGCTTTTTAAAATCGACAAAATTTACATTAGTTAATTTGATGTTCTTCATATTATAACTAGCCAGTACCCGACAGTGGGTAAATTATGTACAGGCTGAAAGTTCGGATGTATACATAACTAGTATTAATATCAGTATTAATTTCTATTCAAAAAGTTTTAGAACCGAATAACACCGAAATTAACTTCTAGTTCTAGTTCAAGTTTTTCTATTTCTTTCTCCTTTTATGCCCCACTTTAGGGGATGAATTTTAAGAAATCCTGACTTACCTCACGTCAACGAGATAAAAATAACCCCTGTGTAAAATTTTAGCTTTCAAGGTTTAATGGTTTGGGTTGAGCGTTGATAAGTCAGTGATGAATGAATTAGTCAGGACTTTAAGTTTTATATAAAACATTAGAAACCGATGATATGAATAGATAGATCTTTTGAATTACGCAACGGATTTCTTATGCGGTTTTCTTCAGTAGACATAGTAAATCTTGAGTAAGGTTGTATATATAATATTGGCAAAACAAGTTTGGCGGGTCAGCTAATATAATTAAAATAAGTGTCGAATCAAACGTAGGTAGGTCTATGGAGTATAGTTATTTAATTAACTAGGTAGGTATATCTTTGTACCGAAAAATTAGACCCTTAGGTCGCCTTTTCAACCAGTCCGCTAATTAAGTTCTAGAATATGGAGGATGATTACAGGTCCAGCTGGTTTCTATAGTAAATGTTTCAGCCTATAAGCATATTGATAGTTCAACATCCAACCATATATTTAAAAACCCACATTAATATCATTATGTGAACTAGTCAATAATTATCAATTTAATGATGGGTTAAAAAGACCGTACTAACCATGTAGTAACTGTATTTTTATGGTGGTTCAATCGATTTAAGAGTAACGTGATATTGTATTTTTTTTTTATTTATACTCATTTGCATTAACTGGTCACAAGAGTGTCGAGTGTGGGTGTTCTAACAGAATAATGCATCAATGTGAACTCGGAAAAGGTTTTTGTGGCAAAAAGTGTTTAATTTTATTATTATGGCATATTTTATTTATGTTCAGAAAATACAAACTTAGGTACATTATAAAGAGGTAAAGTTTGTGAGTATGTAGGAGTTGGTTTGTGACCTTTTTTTTATTTCGTTGATGTAAGCTTTTGATCAACATCCTGTCTGATAGAAGTTAATACAAAAAGTTGTTTTATTTGGATACATTGAATTGATTTTCAATATACTCTAACCAATAAGTTAATGTCATGGATATCCCGAAATTCCAAAGGAAACGAAATAAACGGGAGAAACAGCGGGGCACAGCTATTATTCACTATTAAGCGGGTGTGATGTGTACCATAACACTACTGTGATCGCCAACCCGCCTGCCAAGCGTGGCGATTATTGGCATTTCCCCCAATTGATTATGGGAATCATTGGGGGAAGCCCTCGTCATGTGACCGATGATGATGTGTACCTATATATAACGTTTGTCACCAGACCTGAGGTCGTACGGTTATCTCATGTCAACAATCGCACAAATACATAAGGTCATTATATACTGTAGAAATTACCCTCTAAAATTAGTTTAGTTAATGCCTCTGCAATAGGCGGAGTTTGAATAATAAACTTAACTATTGTTAATAGATACCTATACATATATTTTTTATCAGACCCTTCGCAATAATATAAATAATAAATGCATGGGTTAGTCATTTTACGATGCTAGAGAGACAAAGGGCAAATTCTTCGAGTCACTTAGCGGATGTGTGCGAACCGAAGCCGAAAAACGCCGGTGACAATAAAATTCTTAAGGGTTTCAATCATCAGAAGCATGCGAAGAGGACCACACCTCACGCTAAAAGCCTTGCAAGACGATATTTCAAAGACACTCAGAACCCAACAGTGGCGGAATCTTCAATAAAGGTGTTTGGTTACATCTTATAAACCAGTTAACACACTAATTCCATCAGATATAATGCATGATTCAATTTTATGGTCGTTAACATGCAAAACTTATCTCAAATTGTACCGGTATATTGGTAAAATGAATTTGCAATACCTTTTTGTTATCTAAAGCGTTGTTGACAAAGCGTGAATAAGTATGTTGATTTTGCCATGAATGGCATCAGACGTTAACACAGCGCTCGATCCACAAATATTCCCATCTATTATTCCACTTTCTCACCTTCACTTTTAAGACCTCTAATCCCTGGCATAAAGTCACATTACAGCATTATGAACAATTATTTGCAAGCTCGAGATAAAGGCGAAACTTCGGAGGATTATCGCAAACAAGGGAACAATATGAGGATTATACTTAACTCTCAGTTTCATGTCCCGAATTTGACGAATTCATTTAAATTTCAATTCTGATCTGTCACTCAACTTACAACAAGGTATGACTTTACCTGTTATCTCATCAGCTGTTGCGAACCCTCACGCCTGGAAGGAACTCAGACAAACGACTTCCCGCCCTCGAGAGAAAAAAAAACTTCAATACCCATAGTGGACAGAAATTGAATCTTTTGTGAGCACAAAATCGCACTTTAAAATTAACTTTTCGCTAAGGCTGCGCTGTATGTGGCATTACTGAATTGGACTTTCCCTTGTTAGCTGCAGAGCACATTGTTGTTCAGCACGTTTTGAGCTCGAGTTAATGCGACATATTTATTTTGTGAAATCCAATTTTCTGCTGACATCTCATCTGTCGACTTTAACCGTACGGTATTATAGGACTGTCTTCGTCGTTTCACGCATATTCTTCACTTGCGTCTTTACCAACTGCCTAAGACAAGTCGAGAAAATGAATTAGTTCATCACTGTCTTGCTCTTTATTTCTCGTGGCCATGTTTGTTTGATGGCCCTAATCTTTCACATATTGTTGGGCATACATCAGTGTCGATAAACAACAGTCGTATCGAATGCACGTTTAATTCAATTAATCAGTCGTACGGCACACCGCATCGTTGTAATTTGTTATAATTTTACGATAAAATGTCGGATCGAAAGGTTTTAGCAAACCGGTTACGGATGTGTGGAGTAAACATAATAGAAAATCGATGACGTATGCAGATGCCGCAACGGTACTTATTATTTATTGGGCTATAATTCAAATAGAATTCTAAGCTCCCGATATTATCTTGAATTCCTTCTGTCTGGCTGCTAAGCCGAATGTAGTGCTGTAAGTATATATACATTTTTTTTGGAATGCATTAAAGCCGCTTATGTTTTTTATTGTGTTTTGATTGCGGTGTACGTTGGATATGTTGAGTTCTAGTTTGAAGTTGGTGAGGTCGCGTGAACTCTGCAGTAATGTGGCTTTATCCAACGTCCTAAATAAACCTGAGAACAATGGCTTATGGTGGAAATTTACTGCATTGATGGTGGTGGCGAAACGTGATATCAGACGCTTCATAAATCATGTTAGCAAATATGAATAGAATAGTTAGTACTATAACAAAACTTGCTAGTTGAATTCATAAATAAAACGGAATAGAGATCCATTGTCGTTATTTATCCCTTCGGGATTTTTCCCGGGGGCATATGTACGTATGTGTTCTGTGGCGGAATGAATACTAATTTATTTTCTATCTTAGTACTGTACACAGACATGGCCTCACATCTGTATGGCTAAGACAGAGAGTCCTATGGAGAAAACATAAAATTGAAAAATATTAGTATGCTAGATTACTTCGAGATTAACAAGGGATTTGTGTAGACAAATTGTATAGAGGCTTTGGTATTAGTTGGGTATATAGTTAGTTATACCTGTTATGTCTGGGACTTAAAAATAATAGCACCAGATGTATTTATTCCGGTACACGAGGTAAAAGGCCACTTTAGAGGTACGAAAGGGATTCTTGCGTAATAGCCTAGTTACCCATCCATTTATCCAACTTAACACCAACAATCTAGCAAAAAATGACTTAAGGTACATCGTATATTCAAAATAGATCTCTACCCTATGAAGGGTTATGGGTACGTATGTGTATTTTTATTACTTCCCACGCCATTCCGAACCTATTCTGTAGTGTGAGGTTCAGATTTTAAACTGTTCTAAAATAGTTACCTACGTATTAAAAAAAGTAATTGACACGCCCTCCAAAACCACCATCTAACACAACATCAGTTCTATAGCTGTAATAACAAGTCTATAGCGATCATAATGACCACCATAACGAACTGATTTCCTTGCAACTGTCAATCACAAATACCGAGCCGTAATCACTGGATTGTCATTACATTATCCGTGTTGCTGGTAAACTGTACTTTATTGTTTGAGACATAGAGGCCGTTATGCCAGATTAACGCCGAGAACATCTGAACTGATGAACTTGGGGCGAAGTCGTCACGTGCGTCAGTATAGAGGTAAACGTCACAAAACTGTCTTCAAGGAAACTTAAGGAAAACGACTCGAGAAAATAACCCTGGGATGAATTGGCGTTGATGTATGATTATTGTACATTTCTCAAGCGGGATGAAAATAACTCTAAATTAGACGAAATAAGGTGATATTTTCTGAGCTTAAATTGCTAAGATTTTTTTTTACTAAATTATACATGTGTAAGTAAGTAAAAATATTCAAAGACATTCCGTCTTTAGGAAAGCCTATGTTCAGCAGTGGACATCAGTGACATGATGATGATGCAGTAAGTAAAATAGGGACGAAGATAATACAGAAATTAAACTATATCCCCCTTACTAATAAACGCGTTATCACTTATACAACTGTTATTACAGGTCTACTTGAACTGGTTATTCCGTATTTGACATACAACTGACAAGTTAAGTTAGCTTTGTGTATCTTCTAAATAGCAATTCCGCCATTATTAGTAAGGCCCTAGGTCTTTAACCTATAGTTTAATTTCTATAAATGTGAAAATCTGAAATGCAGGGAATGTGTTGAATATATTTTGAAAGTTATAATTGAACGATGGCCTCGAAATATGTTTCGTGGAACACTAAAAACCATTTGCACAACGATGCCCGAGATGATTAGGGGTTTACACACTCTAGTAGTTATAGTGGTGCAACTACTAGAGTGTGTAAACCCCCTACGATGTGCATGGCTGTTTTACTACCGACGACAGTGAAATGACAGTAACGAAATCAGCAATGGACATCTTTTGCCGCTACGATGCCAGAGCGATGCAACTACCAGCAGCAGACTTAGTACCCAGGTCTTCTGCCTCTAGGACAACGGTCGCGGGTTTAATTCCTTTATCCGACATTATGCTTTAGTAATGAGCAGATTTATGTGTTTTATTAATATATGTATGCATTTAAGGGTATTTTAAGTATTGTATGTAAGTATCTATATCAGCTTGGCACCCATAATAGAGGAATCCCAGTTTAAGGTAAACCAAACACAAAAATGCAAGTTCCAGGAACATTTGTTGTAACTACACTCCGTAACATTGTCAGATATTTTGTTTATTGCCTCACTGTCTATTTGGATTTATTTATTGTTGAACTACTTACAAACTTCTAGTACTATACTTAGCTACACAGGTAGTTAAATTTAAATTCTTTTAAATTGTAGGTTTTAAAGTGAATGGCAACGCATTCGTGGTCCTTGTCAATGTTTATTATTACCTAAGAACAATTTGGTTGATTGTTGCAAAAAGTTTCATATTTGCTTCGTAAATGTTACTTGAGCGAAAACGTGCGTGCTGAAACTGTACTTGTTTTACCTGGTCCTTTATTTCTTTAAGTTTCTTAAGAATGATAGATCTCTTTATACTGGCAAATGCTTAGTTAAACTACCAGGTAGTACCTACATATTGCATACCGTAATTCCTTTATAATTAGACGTTAGGACTTGATCGGTTACTTCGTAACGATGAAATTTTATAGTCTCAAATGCTTTTTTTTTACTCGTGATCACAAATCTGTTGAAATGTAATGAAGGACCTATTTGTGCGGTTTTGAAACCTGCATCATAGATTACGATGATGAAAATGGTTTTTTTTTTGTCTATTTATCGTAGTTCTAGTTATTTGAGATATGTATGTAAACTTATGTTTCTTATATTTAACATGCAATTAACTAACCAGGGCGTCCGCTTAACTTTAGTAATTGCTAGCATCATATCGTCAAACGATGCGCATCGCTATTTTACTAAGAAGCACAGTAAAGTAGGTACACACATCAAAAGAGTCTAGGGATCAAGTACATTTTTAGCTCTAAAAAAATCTAATTTATTTAAGTCAAATCTAATCTTCTGGATGGGTCACCTACCTAATTGCCCATGCCTGTATCAATGACTAATCACCACATTTTGAATAAATTATGAATGAATTCAGTTTTTGTAAAATATAATATTCTTGATTGCAATCTTCTAAAATGTACTTGATCCCTAGACACTTTTGATGTGTGTAAATGAGAGAAACTCATCTTTGCTCTTTGCCCATTGCTTGACTGCCAGAGCCATGCAACTACTAGAGTAGGATAGCAAAATTGTCGCAAGATTGTCAATGGCGATAAAGATCCAACACAGTTATAACTTTGGCGGATCTTTATGGAATGCATAAAACAACTATCTATAACTATTCTCGTATATTAAAGAAATATCACGTCCTATCAATTGTGATTATCCAAACAACATAGTCCTCTAACAACTTTTTGTCGGCGATTTCGTGAAGAAAACATAAATATTTCTCTTCACAATAGGCACAAATATAAACATCACGTCCCATCAATATACCTTAATACTTTATTATAAAATATACCTACACAAATACTATATCCCCGACAACTTTTTGTCGGCGATTTCGTGAGTCGGAATCAAAAAGTCATTTTGAGAACGGATCCCTAAAAAATTGCATTTCCGAAAGTTTTTTTTTTTCTGGAGGGTGTATCTCGCATCCGCTGCATACAAATAGCTGTGAAACGCAACAATTCGTGTGTCGCCGAGGAAGCTGTGGCGTCAAACTGACACCCCTAACGTATACCTACCGCAAAACTTGGGAATTCAATAACCCGACTGTGTGCTCGCTCACGGAAAAATACGCTAGGACAAGCAATATATACAATTGCTGGAGCCTAAAGGTCCTTCATCATAATCTTAATAGAAATAATATCACTATTGCCAGGGATTATATTTAGGACAGGTGTTGTGGACGCCTAACTCCTAAGAGCCTATCAAAGGGTAGTTTTTAATGGAAAAGGCCATAGGAACGTGATCACAAACGATTTATTGACATTTTACAAGTTCTTTTCCAACCAAACTCTAAACCTACTCTGAATTAATATGTGTGATATTGTGTCAAAAACAACGGTAAATAGCTTTAAAAAAAGTTTTTATAAAACTCCTCCGTGTACTTACATTCATAGTACAGCTAATCGTCTCCCCATCGCGGTTTATTTCATTTCCATGAGAATTAGGGGATACACACATAATGTGGCTTTATATTGGTAAAACAATTTCCAAAAGATAGAGATCCGGAGACATTGTGCTAATTGTTTCTTGTTTTATCATTGGTCAGTAATAATTAGTTACGTTTTTCAATAAACTGTGCTTTTGAATTATTCCGACTATTCACCCTGGAAAATCTACCCCAGAGTAGATATTCGGAAAATGCGGGCTTGCCATATATACAATTGAAAATTTGATTTATATGACGAGGAGGATTCTCAAAGACGTCTTTTCCCACTATGCACCCTGGGATGGATTTTCTAGAGTAGATATACTTCTTAGAATAAATAAGTAGCACGGATTTGCATTGTAATCAATTCTTATATATTTTCTTGTGTATATTTGTATATATTGTCTAAACTAAATAGAACCAATGACCCTTGATAAATGAAGAAGCAAATGTCCCACCCTCGTCCAAATGAAAAAACGATCATTGGTGCTATTTGTCATCATTATAATATTATGGTTCATTGAGATTGATTATGAGCTTTTTACTACCTACACCCACTACTTGTTTCATTTGCAGATATGTCAAAATTATATCATAGATTATAAGCAGGTAGGTATAATACTTAGTCTAAAAAAATATGGAAGCAATTCATCTTAACTAGAAATCGGGATTTATACTTTTTATAAGCTCATTTTAATTTGCTCAGCGGAATCGTACCTTATGTTTATCGTCCCAAGATCCATTTTTTCTTGGGCATTTTCAAACGTGATTTTGAGGAGACATCGCACTCGGATCTCCCGAAGGAAACGCGTGACAGGCATTGATATACATTCACAGAAAAATGCCCGTTCGCGTGAATATCACACGCCTATATATGGAAATATGACAATTTGAAAACAGAACAGGTGCAACGGCCACATAACGGTATAACAACCCTAGGTTTCTGAGAATATGAAATGTGTGTTTCAGATGAAATGAATACGATATAGATGTAATATGTTTGACTTGACTGTCTGTAATTGGCTTTACTGTGGTAATGATGAAAAATGTTATTTGATTAACATAATGTAATTTTATAGAGAGTAAACCGCAATGGCCATTCTAGGAATAAAGGTTAATTTGTGACTGTTCAATGTTAATAAGAAGTGACCTCGAGATACTTAAGAACAATAGATGCCTTAAGTATTTATTAAAAATGGTGTTACTTTACCACAAACTTGTTACGCCTTTTATACATTTATAGTAACAATGGATATCCGAAAAGTTACGCCTAATTCAATACAATACTTTAAATTTTGTCAATTATATTGTTTCGTTTACGTAGGTCTCAATAATTATCAAGCTAAAAGTGACCTACACGACATCAACCCGCCAAGGCTCCGTCCCCGATAGAGTTTATGGACAGTAATATACACGTTTCTTACAGAATCCTGGGAATACAGCCGCAAAGCGCGACAAACGGTCTGCGACGTCCACCAGGATTATTTATTGCCATTTTATCTCACCGCAACCGTTCGAGATAAAAGAAAAGAAATGTCAGTGAACCGATCGTGATTATCACGATCCGATCATGGAGAAACGCCTTCAGCGGTTCCCATTCGCGCATTATTTAACTATAAACACTTTACACCGGTGCTTTCAACTGAGTGTAGAGATAACGCAAGCGAAGATAATCGGCAATGAAACTCGCATTTAAATAGTTAGTGGCGTACGCTGCACCGAGCGAGCTGCAACCGATAAAACAAATGAGCGTTAAAAGGACTTAAAAGACATTCTGTCGCCACAAGGTAGTATTGGAAGTCAGTCAACGGCAGGGCAGAAGCGCCCCGCATGCTCGTTGCGCTCTTGTCCTTTATAAAGACAGCCGCGATCATTGTGCAAACAAACATCCTTTAATTAGCACATGTAGAGCAGGCTTATCAAAGGCAAACGTCAAATCGCTAACCATTGTGCAATCATGCACAGGAATTCCGAGGCGCACTAACAATTCCGTTTTATGTTACAGTGCCAACTTTATCTAAATCCAGGACCAACGCCAAATTGGCCGAACTTGATGCCAAGGGGATGTATGCCGACACCTGGCCCCAGGACGGGCCAGCCAACTTGGTAACGTCGCTTCTGAGCCAAGTTTTAAATGAGCTGGCATTAAGAATGATGTCAACGCTCGTCACGAAATGTTGTTCGCTTTGTTATAGATGGGGAGATCACGTTTTTAACGAAATATGAAAAGTGACGTTGTATCATTGGGAGGGATCTGAGACATGGGACGGCGGCGGCGGCGGCGGCGCGACGGCAGGTGCGCTGCGCTCGCGCACCCACACGGTAGTGCTGGGCTTTCGAAACAATTATCATTCCGTCTACTTGCGAAACATGCCCGTCACTATCAAAGCAGCCATCATCACGACTAGACAATTTACATATAATGACTACTCAACAATAAACATCAAAATATGCGGCATACAATGTTGCACACTTGCGTAATCAGTGATATTCACCCGAAAATAAATTATTTCACGATGTGAAATTACCTCTCTTTTACTGGACATAACTGACACTTTGATAACCCGACAATAATGTTTAAAATTGTCTACATTAAATTCTGCACTAGTTACAACAAAATGCAACACATTTCCACAACCCATAAATATAGAGCCATCTAGGCCTTCCTGCTACTCAGATAATCTGGTCTTAGATTTCACACAAGGTAATCTTACCCCAAACTGCAATATCCTGAACTGTGAGTACAGCACTCAAAATGATTTTGTGATTTACATAAATATATACACGTACTTTTAACTACATAGTTAAAACACCCAGACTCACACAGCAAAAGCCTCAGGTAATGAAGTGCATTCCATCATTCGCCTTCCTATATATCGTCCTCTAAGAAAAAGATGCCTTAATCGCTAGTCGATTCTTGATGTAGATGTAGAGTTTTCTAAATAAACAATCTGTCAAACATATCGGGAAACGAAAGAGGTGCGGTGCAACGTTGTTAGCCTATGATTCTTTGGACTCTCTCCTTTTGTGAGAAGTATTTTCATAAAGAAAACGATTCATTTTAAGGAAATTGATGCGTAAGCCAATCGCCCAGTAATCACTTAAGCAGACTGAATGTTCCTTAACTTTAGAAGATCGCAGACCCTTGTACATAACAGACACAAACCGTCACGTAAATATACCGCTACATAATTTAACTTCAAACTGACATCAATTTAAAACAACAAAACCCACCACAAATTCAAATCAGCCAGGTCCAACGGAACGGTTCATTTTACGGCATGTTCCACGACGGGATTCACAAAGCTTCGTTAAAAATACAATACAAAATAATTCATGTAGAAATAAAGAAAGGAGTATGAGAAATTATTTCATTCTGTTAGTAAATTATCGCCAGCGCTTCAGCTCTTACGCTTTAAGGAAACGGAATTCTTTTTGCGGAATTATTCGTTTTGTTGATTATAAAAATTTATGCTATCACAATCGGGTATCGTCTGACAGTTTTTTGACACCAATACTATTATCATATTAATTTGGCCTAATAAGAAAGCGGTGCTACTGTGCTTCCCAATCGTATAATAAGAAACCTATTCGCATGGTAAAATCGTAAAATAACTTGTCCAAGACATTTCGCGATGTAACGGCAGATAAGAAGATTTATGTTGTATATAGAGAGAAAAAATAGAGACAGAATCGCCTGTAAATAAATTAAATGTGACAACTGCTAAAATATTTTCGCTAAAATATTATACCTAGTAAAAATAGATATTACCGGGTTTTTAATTTGCATAATGCCTAAGCTGTTGGACTACTGGCGAAACAAACGATAAATTACATCACGGCTGAATATAAATTGTCTGCTGTGGAACTAGAAATGGTTGATAATACTAGTTATTCTCATTGGATGACTAAGTCCGGTCGAAGAATCGCAGCAGAATTCAAAATTCGAATACCGAATTAATTTGTTTACCATTAAAAGGTACACTGTTGCGTAAAATAGATTGAGCACATTGAAACAACGGTTACTTGTTAATAGACATGATAACGTACTCGCAAAACAATATTCTTCATCTGAGGGGCCAAATCTGCTGCACTGTGGTAGTTGCATCGCTCTGACACCGCAGCGACAAACCATTTACATTGCTGGTTTGATTACTATCATTTCACCCATAGTACAACCGTGATGCACTACGACTACCGGAGTACCATAAGTTTATGGCATGCAATGCTAAATTACATGCGCTTGTTCCAAGTTGACAGACGTACCTAATACGAGGGCTGCAGGAAAAATACTTGTATTATTATATACTTGAAATATATGTATTACTTTTACAAAGTGATAAGTAAAGTGGTACGAGTATAAAGCTAGTAAAAGTTTTAATAATATGTGAAAACGCTGAAGCTTCGTCGTGAATCGTAAACAAACGTATGAGATGACAGGATTATGAGCAAGGAATAACGCTAGGAACCACAGAAGTGACTTGCCGGAGTCTGTGTTTCCTGGGCAGTACTTCTTCAAGTCGCGAGTAAATAGGTACCTGATCAACAAGTATGCTTCATCTTACACTACATCGCTGCTTAACATCAGGCAGGATGGCCTCTACAATACGTCAGTCCAAGACTCTTTACTGTAAAGAACAATACAGAGATAACTACCAATCTGTTTTAATGCGTGAGAATTAGATTAGATACATTCCCATTATTGAATCCTTATCGTTTATATGACAGAATTTCGCGCCTAATTCTGTCATTTATTTTACATGCTCAATAAAAATAGAGATACTAGTACTGTGAATGAAAATCTGCCTCAACAAATGGAAATGAAATAAAGGGAAATTGGTAGAAATTTAAAAAATAAAAAAGTTGGCGTTTCTTATTCAATCTTACGATTGTAAGGCCTAGCGGTTCAAAGGGTTCCATCATCAGCCGCATGACGTCTACTGCTGGACGAGGGCCTCCCCTAATGATTTCCATGATCATTTGGGCGGAAATACCAATAATCGCCACGCATTTCAGGTTAGGTCAGGTTTCAGGTTGGCGATCGCATTGGTGTTGTGGTTTAACTCACAGAGAGCTCTACACTGCCCGTCTTCTGGAGAGTTCCCTCGATCGCCTCTTACGACCCCCACGGCGTATGTATTCTTTTCGCCGCCACCACACGGCTTCATAGGATTTATGAGCTCGAATGTTATATTCACTTCTATCATACGAAGCCGTGCGACACATTATTTTAGAGTAGGTATCATAAAAGCGAAAAACCAAATTTATCATACGCGTGCAACTGAACCGGCGGCGTGCTAGAATTCTCAGACAAGTCTCATATTTATTCTCATCAGAGGCTAATTAGCGTACACCATACAACACTATTCCGTAAAGGAAAACATCGTGAAACAAATATATGTACATGTTTGTGAACTCTACAGCGGCAGTTGTCATCGAAATGTGTTTTCTCTTTCTCTCTACGAAAGGCATGCAATATTTGATGCATAGATATTACGTTATTTAGATATTATCGGCCAAAAGTAGGACGGGCAGGATTTTTGGAGACATAATACTGCCTATGACATTTCTATCTTCCTTTAATGTAGTTTGGTCAACATGCGACATATAGGTAATGGAATAAATATAAAATTGCACTATTAGAACACTGCGTTCAGCACTATTAATCATAACAGACTATATTTAGCCCGTAGAAACAAACAATCACGGTAACTGAACAAGCTGAAAATCTACAAGAAATATGTTTATTAACAGTCATAATAGTCAATGTAAACGTTCTAAAGTAGATGTGCATGTTTCCAAAGGGTGACCAGTACGCCGTGGGGCAGGAAGGGCGTGGGTGGTGGTGGGCTTTATAAAAAAGTCAACGTAAAGTTTCCACATGACTAAGTGCACCAGTATCGTGTAATCGGCGTCTGGCTTACGCACGATTAATAGTCGTTAATCATAATACTGGATTGGTCGTCACATTGCACACATCACCATTGGACGAGCAAAAGCATACAAAGTAAAAATAATTATAGTAATCAAGTGTCATTTTGGTCTTCCATAAACGTAGTTGATGTCGTCTGCGTCAGATAAATTGAGAGGTAACTGAAAATGATGATGATCTTATAGTCCCTGACAATGTTCTGATGAATTAAAATGTTCTTATTTCTACACTACCTGAGCCGGCAAACGTATAAAATATATGTTATTCCTGCTCCTGTGCGATTATTTTCAATATCCTATCATATTTAAGATTTACATGCCGAATTTGAAACTTTTACTTTCCTTAAATACCGTTCATACCGTTCCCGTGGGAATTTCGGAATTCATAAGTAAACCCCTAATGTACCTTTCTGACAAATTTAAAGATCCTACGTTTAGCCGTTTGTGTTGTGCATTGATTGTCAGTCAGTCTCTCCTTTTATATATTTATATTTACAGAAGTCATGTTAGATACATGATCATTTAGAGAAGCAGGAAGACGTAGATACTACATTGAACATTTCATTGACATCTGTAATGTAAATCATGAACAATGCTTTCTTCATTTTAATCCTAAGCGGGATAGACAGACATACTAACCACATGAAGCTTCCCATCAAGCGTACTTAACACATCGTGATAGGTAGTCTGCCTATCGTTGTGTTTATACGAGCGCACGAAACCGGGAAGACGATTCTCAGCTGTCACCCCGAGGGAACTACTGTAAATTATCGACTATATTCTCTGTCTCATCACTACGACGATAATACTAAACATGGTACGTACACTGTAAACACTTTACCTCTAGGTACATTTCCTAAATCACCGGTCCCCGAGTTTCCATACGGAAGTTGCGTAGAAACTACATAGGTATAACAACGAAGTGGTATTTAAAATTTTATATTTGAATATTTCACTTAATGAAAATTGCTAGCAATATTATTTATTACGGCATCCTCAATGTCTGCAAAGTATTACAACATATTGTGTTAAGTCATAAAATGAAACATCAAGTATTTAGTTGTTACCACTAAATATTCAACGACAAATAATATTCAACGACATCTCTAAGGGAATGTGGATTCTCTGGAATAAGTTATATTCCATAAGATTGGGCTTGTCATCAACAACGTGTGATATTCTCCCTAGGGGCACAACTTCCGTAAATAATACTTTTACTAGATAATAATGGCTTAGAAAGCAGAATTACTCTTAAACACACGTACCTTTCGTCATAACTGAAATTACTTCTAATCATGTTGATTATGTTTTTTCTTCAGATACAGTTGGCTTCAAATTCAAATGATCCGACTTTAGGATGTCTTGTGATGCTTTCCAATGTAAAAAAATGTTACAAGCATGATAATTTGAAGTGCGGTTCAGTATATTAAGGCCCGGGCCAAACAACATGTGGTAAATTAGAGACCCTATCGAGACAAGAGGCCCAAAAATAAACAACTTAACGAGCGAAGCCCAGTTTTTGGGTTTGGATAAAAAAGCCCTCTCAGCTCAAGCCCTAAGGAAATGAGTTCTGTAATAAACTACACTTTTTTATTGTAGTGCAAAAGGATCGTTAACCTACTATTGATTAGAATTGGACGTATCGTTGGTTGTTCAGTGGTCCAGAACATTAAGGATTACGTAATATTGTAAAAAATCGTCTAGAATTGGAAGTGTCTCTGCCTACCCCGTTTTGAAATTAAAAGCATGATGTACATTTTTTTTTAAATATTTATTTATGAAATGAATTACCAAAATACCTATTTATAACGTACTAGTAGTACTTCAATAGACTCAGTGCGTTGCTTCTTCAGTGAACATTGAATTGTGACAATAAAAAAAAATATTAGAGTTAAACATAAATAAATTAATATTTTACTCCAAAAACGGTCAGTGCATTTTTATATTTTCTAAAAGCATACCTACTATGTTTAACTTACCAATATACATTAGTTAATGAGGTAAATAACCAAAGAAAGTAACAACCCAATTACGGAAACACAAAAAATATATATGAAGACAATTCAAAAGAAATGTTAACAAGGGACCCCCAAACCGCAATAATGTAAAGTGTCGCGAGCTTCGACTCCCAAAGTATTCGGAGAAACAAACTAGTTTGTGAGTATCAGGAATTTTATAATCGCAAGTCATCAGATTGGATCCAATCCTTAGTTCACTTGTAACACATCAGACCGAGATACGGAAAGAATTCTTGTTCAAAATATGTACATTTCTATGGAAAGTAAAATAAATGTCTAATGAATAGAGGAAAAATATGACAATACTCACTTGTGTAGGAATCAGCATAGGTGAGTATCATGAATTGTGTAATTGTATGAATATTTAACTACACTTTCGCCTAATAATCGTAAACCTATGTTGACGTTTCAGTTTCTCCATAGTCGACTGATATGTGTTGGACCGATCGCTCTTTTAGAGTTTAATTACTAGTAAAATTATTTCTAATGTAATTCATAATCAAGAGAAAAAGGGAACGTACCTTTCAGACAAGACAGTAAAATTTCGTTCAAACGTTCAATAGGTTTCACACACGCTACATTTATTGAACTAATACGTTCCAATGCGTTATTTTCATTTGAGGAACGAATGCGTCTCGATCGATTTTGTTTGATGACAATGTTCGATTCTATAGGTTGTGAATGTAACAAAAAGTCGGACATTTTTATACTTCTGTTGCACTAATGGAGTCTATAAAAATATTTTTGTCCGATGACGAAGAAAAAAGCTACTTGGGTAATAGTAATCTGTACGATGCCTCTCGTAATAGGGTTTCTGGTTTGATCCCGCATCGTAGCGACGCCACAAATCATTAGAAATATTACAAACATACAGATATACTCGGTCACGCCGTTCTATTATGGAGGTAAGCAGAGACAATAAACCTCTGCGCCACCTCTCTTGTTTCATTCATGTTCCTTGGGTTTTTAGTAGGTACTGTTTACTCCTTACTTGTTTAAGGTAATGACCGACGTTTTGTTATTTAACGTATGAAGTTTCGGGGATACCAAATTGTTTGTACCTAATTTAAAAATATTTTCTTTGGTAATTATGCGTAATAATCCTTTACTTTCGTACTTCGAAAACGGGCCAGCTAATCTATTTAAAGATACACATAATAATGTTATATTTCCACGTTTACTGATATGATCACGATGTACAACATAAGCAACACTTCTTTAGAGTCAGCACAAAATCTACACGAAACTGCAAAACGTGTGAAAATTCATAGAAACAATGTTATTATCTAGAGCGACCTATGTACGCGCTCATTTGGTTGCAAGGTAGATAGACATTTTGCTTACAATTAAAAAAAGAAAGAGTATAATTCTGTCACATTTTTCTGTGTTTTACTTTCTGAATTTACCGCCGTGTTCTACAGTTTATAGCGAGCCAGTTCACTGAGCGTTGGTTGTAAAGAGTAACCCACGTTGAAGGTTGCAATAAACACTGGTTCAAGAATAGTGATTCCTGTAGGTACGAAAACGTGATATTAAAATAATTACGATGCGCCACGCACGATCGCTGGCGAATAGGGTTGGTATGGTGGCCACATCGACAATCTGTGCGACTTGTCGATGTGGTTATTTAATCAATACTAATGTAATAAGGTGTGCTAAGATGTTGCAGAAGAGTGAACCGTTATCTATGCATACGATTAGACTACACACACGATTACACTATGATGGTATACATTGTTACTTTTTCTATTTGCGACAATAATATATTTTTCTCTCGTAGATTAGTAGTAGTAGTAGTATTATTTCTCTGTAATTCATAAGAGGTTACCTAAAGATATTCAGTTCCTGGTGTGGTTTGGACACATACAAAGGTGGTTCAGTTACTATGACTTAACTTTAGATATGTATCTATAGTATGTATATGAAAGAAAACAATCAGTACTCCTGCTTACATGTATTGCATAAAAAGCAATAGTTACACATTTAAAATAATAATAGTGAGCGTCTGTGGTCCAGTTGCTCGGGAACTTGTAACCGGGAGGTCGCGGGTTCGAGTCCGGCTACTGGACGTGTACCAATGGAACTCTTTTTCAGAGCCTATGTACGCAACGCAACGCTCGTACGATAAAGGACAACATCGTGATGAAACCCGCACACCACAAGGTGTGTGAACCCTATAACGGCGATGGGCTCACCCCCTGTCACGTTGGTTAAATACGCTTGGTGAACCGTGGGTATTT
>SJJU01002700.1:0-45741 GCA_012932125.1 Conopomorpha cramerella | reverse complement strand
ACACACCTTGTTGTGTGCGGGTTTCATCACGATGTTGTCCTACATTGGCCTTCGCCGTACAAGCGTTGCGTTGCGTACATAAGCTCTGAAAGTCCCATTGGTACACGCCCAGTAACCGGACTCGACTCCGCGACCTCCCGGTTACAAGTCAAGAATCCGACCAACTGGACTACAGATGCTCAATATTCAGTAACATTATTATTACTAAGTTAAATCCAGACTAGCACAGACCGACATCATTTACAGCAAAGCACTCATGAATGTCTATTTCCGCGACCGCCTTTCATAATTTTGGCGAACAGGCTGCGGTAGGTACGTAGGTACATTAAGCATGTACTTCGACTTAAGCGTCATTGCGTGTGAGTTCATACGCAAAGTATAGACTCGAACTTTGTTAACTGGGTAACTACAGTCTTGGACGTGATGAAGTGTACAGTTATAACTACGCTATGAGCTAACACGTACAGTACAAAGTATAGAAAGCCCAGCTCAATATAAATTGGTCAAGTTTAACTAGTCGACAAGCATAAGCGAGCGACCTCGTCGGTAACATGAAAAGCATTAGCGACTTCATCGGGCGCCTCCCTGTCATCAACATCACATGCGCCGGCGCAGTTTTCACTTCAACTCACTCCATTATTACCGGTTCGATTATAAGTGTTATTAATTTCAGATAATCATTGCTCAGTTGGTTTCGGCTGCCGAATATATATGAGAATCATTTATGATGCAAATTTATTAAACGCCGAAAGCGAACGCGGTTCTTTTTTTTTTTTTGTTTTTCAAAACACCCTATAACACTTATGTAAATGTCCGTATGGCCCAGTTCCCGGTTGAAGCGCTCGGTAGGTATGACTCACGCGCAGTCTCTACCATGTCATCGCACTTTACTCTCTCTCTAAAACAAAGTCGATCGAATAAAGTGATGTTTATGGATCTGTCACTGCGGCATCCGTTGGCTGAATGCGAATAATCTAAATGTTATTGTTCCATCTCACAATGTAGGCCGCGTTCGCGAAACCGAACGCACGAGTATTTCAAGCACGCTGCAATTGATATTTATTTCATACGACCGACTATTACAATGTAAATCCGGTGTCAGAGGTGTCTGTCGCCTAATCTATTCGCGTTTGTATTCCAATGCACAGTAAAGACATAATATTCGATCTGGCGATTACAGCCGGCCGGTCAGATCGTAAAATTGCATACGAACGAGTAATCGGTGGCGCCGCATTTCAACGATGTGTGAACAATGAATTGGCGCCGATCGTCCGAGCCCGACTGCGCACGCGTCGCCCCACGTAGCCGATCTACGAGCGTAGACGCACCATATAAATTTAACTGTCTAGTCCTTGGTTGATGACCCCACGCTACACTATCAAAAGCTTTTATCTCAGCCAAAACGCGCGTCTGCTCCGTTCTCATAATTTCCTTATGGAATCGTTTCATTGTTCCGCTTTCATATTTCAGGTCTTAGGGTTAGTCTACGACACGTTGTCATGCCGTATTGTCATATTAATTTGCATAATTTCGCGAATACTCTAGTATAGCGCACGATATTTAGCTGGCATCACGTCACAGTGGGAACGCGCCCTAACCGCCTTCATCTGGCGGGGCGTTGAACTTTATTTTTGCGGAATATAGACCTACATTCTCGACTGGATTGTGTATATATAATATGATTCTAAGCAGTAGCGATTGGTAGTCGCTTTTTGGCGCCAATCCACTTTTCCCAATGGCCTTCGCGTCTCGCCTGTGACCTTTTGAGAGTGTGCGGCAGCCACGCGCCTTATAGGCCGCTCTCGAACACACTCATTTACATTCTACAATCTATCGTCCACTCTAAATACGGTGGCAATTTATTCCTTGAGACAAACCTAGAGGAAATAATCACGCGGCGTACAAGGAGATTGGTAATAATTGTGATGTGTGCTGAATGAAGCGGCCGCGGCCGGTCCGCTTTCTTGGTATAGGTCAGTGTGATCATTTATGGGCAATTGTTTTAGTGGCCGCGCTTTCTTGGAGCTTGTCGGGAAGTCTCTTCTGGTTTGATTAACTCGACTCTCTGGTTCGTTAGACGACTTTGGGTACTTTAGCTACTTCTACACAGTATGTGGAATATACTCGTATACATAAAACTTGTACATGTAGATAGAACTAAAAGGAGAGAGTGGCAGTGGTAAGGTCTTCTACTATACATATAGCAGGTACCAGTTACATATTACACTACCAATGTACACTGGTCTACGATATACTGATACATTTTTCGGGGTTATCATTCACATTAAGAATAATACGCAAAAAATAGGCTATTGGTGCGATAACAATAATTTTTTAAATATGCTATCGATGTTAAAGCTTTCGTTTGTTCGTTGTTTAATCTTGCTACACAATCTTTGAGGATCACCTAACCGCTATCAAAACATTCACACATAGTCCGGATAAGACTTGTGCATTTCAAGTTTATCTCGTCACGTAGACAAAACACGTCTCTCACTATTAACCATACCTATGAATACTTGGCGAGATTAGTTTGAACTTGACATTAAATTGTAAAAAATTGTGCTGAAATTATAAAAAATACCTTTTGCTATATTGAAAGTGGTTTGATGTAATTGACTTATTTATTTTATACAATACTAGTGGACGCCCCGCGATTTCATTCGCTTAGTTTCAGTAGGTCATACAAACTAAAGCACCCTCTATACTGCACTAAGTACCACAGGAACGGAATAAAAAGTCCTATGTTATTTTGCTGGTTCTAAGCTGCGTCCCCACCAAATTTCTGCCTAATCGGTTGAATCGTTCCTGAGTGATAAGTGTTGTAACCGTCTTTGTTTTTTATATAGATGTAACTCGCAGCATTACTCACTATAATATTCTTGCAGGAATCATGATATAAAAAATACAAACAACAGCCAATGTTACATTATATCTAATACCTCAAAGAATATTGGTCCAAAGTTTCATGATGATCTGTTTTTGTTGTTGTGCTTATTAGGAACTTCTACTGACATTTTCTTAAATGCCACTGGAAATTGTACTAATTCGAAATCAAATATTCATAGTTAAGACATGACAACGTCTGTTTTATCCACTATTACCTACTAATATATATATAATAGGGTCTATAGAGTGTAGCATCCGGATTTATCTATTATCTGACCTCCAATCAAGAGGTGTGAACACATTCCGCTATCAGCATGCACTTGTTATGTTCATTCACATGTTTTCTTACAAACATTTAAAATGAACAACATAACACATGAGCAAGCAGTATTAATAACAATATCCCGGGGCATTTCACACAAAGTCATTTGACCCCAAACTTGAATACCCTTAATATGGGTCCATGTGCCTGTAAATCAGATAGCACTCTCACGTCCGTTTTCACCAACTTATAAGGGACCCTTCGCCAGTTTTAGAGGTTACCTCAGTACACCACTAAAGTTTGTAAAGCTTTATGACGGAGCCGGGAATCGAACCAGCGACCCGAGTCCAAGACAAAGACCAAGTCTGCCTCTTGCCATTCAAAAATAAACTTGCGGTTCTATTTTTTACGTTATTAATAATAATAAAATAAAAAAACCCGCTTACGACATGATAATGTCGATGGATGGGGATGATCGACCCCCACTCACTTAAGCTTTAATATCCTTGGTGAATCGTGGGCATTTGCTCAGCACGTGTCTCTGACTACCCCGCTACTGCTACCCCGGACGGGAAGTGAAGTGTTAACTAAATGTTTATACTCGTATGAGATCTGCGATGTTATTTTCAATGATTAAGCTTTCGCGAGCTTTACGAAATGATCCAAAGAGCCACAGTGGTAAGTATAGTAAATACCGGAATGGCATATTAGATTTATAATGCAGTGCCAATAAATCGTTTCTGGATCATCGAAAGTTACAAGATCCCTACGCTATCGTTATATCGATCTGTCTGTTGCGTGCAGACCAGTTGATTGGGTCACAATTCTTCATGATATATAGTACAGCTCACCTATTCAGATTATTTCCTTGTCTTATTCAATTTAAACTTCGATAACTTGATGACTTATTGACGGCCATAATACATAGTAGGAAAGGAATTTTGGACATAAATAATCCTTATTAAGTCACTTGGACTATTTCTCTGCTTTTTTTGTTCGCGGATAACTTTGTCTTTTATAAACTAAATTGATGTTGTTTTTTTTTTTTGTTGGAAAGAAGATATTCCAGAGGTGATCCAGACCAGATAAGTCGAAGGGAATTTAAAAGAAATCTTTTTGGCGACTAGTACTGGCTGTAAACAGTCCTTTTTTCTTAAACAAATTATTAGTGCCAAGTAAGTAAAATGTCCAGCAGTGGACAAGTATGGGCTGATGATGAAGAAGTAAAATATCTTTTGAGTTTTCATACGCTGTCTATGTGCGGAAGGCCAAGAAAATAGTTAACCAGTGCTTAGAACTTGACACTTTCGGAACTATTATTACTAAGGTAATATTCATGACAGTATCAATTCCTTACCGTATCTTTACGAATTATTTGTAACCTTCAATGTACTTCATAACATGTATTAGAATCCTTCATGTCTATTTCCATACGATTTCAATGCACGATATCTACCAAACATGAGTATTCATCTCTCAACATTCCAACTGGTAATTGAGATGTGCGAAGTAAATCCTTTAGGTCTAGATCGATGGTATTGTTACAACTTACAATTACCCGTACCATGGAACTCTATTTAAACAATATCTTTAAAGAAAAATTAACCGACTTCAACCAGTAAAATAAAACAACAAATTTTCTTTTTTTTAAACCTTACAGACTTACCCTTAAAGTGGCTTTGTCATGAAATAAACCAAATTAAAGAGTGACCAAACGGAAAGTATCAGCTTCCAAACAAAAAATAATAATTCTAAATCAAAATTTTTGAGGTATCAAACATAAAAAATACCATCAAATTGAAAACCTCCTCCTCTTATCTTAGTCGGTTCATAAACTATATTAAACTTATCAGTTAATTTTAAAGTCACTCAAATTTTTCATGTCAAGCTTACTTAGTACATAAAATATTTGAAGAGCAGTTCTGCTCTCTCGCAAGTACAGTTTTAATTTATTTTCTTTCATAGATAATATTTACCAGGTAGCGTGTTGTACTAGTTTTCACTCGTTGATGACACTTTCTGACGTTCTGATTGTGTGTAGCAATAAAAAGAGTTAACGCTATAACCTCTATCCCGCGAATATCATGTTTTACATAAGTAGGTAGGCAACTACTACCCCGCTTTGAGATTAAAAGGCGTGAAGTGTATATAGATTAGTTAAATACTATCTTTAATATAATACTTAGTATACGTTACACCACACCTATAGGAAAGAAAACTCATGAACTAACAGAAAAACAGCACTACTTTTAATCGATTGTCATCACAAGTTCATTGGACAGTTTACCATATTTTCATTGGGCATATGGGGGAAGTCGAAGAACGACAGAAAGCGACATCTGCTGCCATTTTTCTTCCCTAAATTTTGATAAAAGTAACAAAACCTTAGTACGGGGTGTTATTGAGTAATATAACGGCGTGAGAGCCGACGAAACGCCGGCGCCGCTTAGGTCGACGTCGGCTCCGTCGCGACGCACGTTTGTTTGCATACCGCCGCGTATGCTGCGCACACTATTTACGTTCCTTACACAAACACGGCAACACTATATTACTGTATGAAACGTCACACAATACAACACCTACTTGATTTTAGAATCGCACGTGTATGTAGTCTTAGTAAGTACCTATAGGTAATCAATATACTAATAAAAAAATAAACTTCACGCCTTTTAATCCCACAGCAGGGTAGGCAGAGACACTTGCTATAAGGCAAATGCCCACGGTTCACCAAGCGTATTTAACCTAACGTGACAGGGGGTGAGCCCAATCAATATAATTTTAGTATAAAATAAAGTCGTCTCCCGCTGTTTGCCCCATATGTAGAGGTATGCTTAGATCTTAATAACTACGAAACGGATTTTTATTCGGTTTTCTTTAATATATAGAGTAATTCTTGAGGAAGGTTTATATTTACATAAATATATTCGGAGCAGCTAGTTCAGTATTTGACAAAAGAACATAGGCGAAGAGAGCCATTTCATTTCTTTGGAGAAATAGTACTGTTTTACGGAGAGAGCGCGAGAATAATTTTGTTTTTTTTTTTTTTGTTGAAAAAAGATAATTCAAAATTATTCCATGATAAAGAAATCAGGGTTTGATAATAAATCGAGAAGAAATCAAACAAATCGTAGGGGCGACTAGTACCTACTTTAAAGTCCGTTCTTGTATTTTTAAGTTATGCCTACTCTATTAAATATTAGATAATGAACGTGGGTTGATATTTGTATGTATGTTAAATAAGAAATATCTCAATATTACTACGCAATAATAATAATAAAACACGTAATAAGTAATCAAAAGCCGTCATATATCAGTGTGGCGCCAAAGTGTGACAATATGTTTAATATGCGAAAAGATAACGCGGCGTTTTAGGATTTGAGATTAAAATGTTGTATTACACGTTTTTATATGTATCTCTATATTTATCTAAATATTTATTTCGTATTAAGGTAGAATATATTAATTATGTGATCTACTTATCTAATGAATTGTTAGGAAACGACTTCAAAAGGGAAGGAGAATTTTCCATTCAAACTGTAGGTACCGATTTTGGTAATTCTTCTTTTTTTTTGTAAAGGATATTTCACAAGGTTCTGAAAATAGATGACTTCGTAGAAAAATTGGTGGAAATTGCGTTATTCTTAGAGAGTTTTAAATTTTTTATAGTTTCTTGGCTGTAATTGTTTCTTTTTGTTAAAAATTACTTTTGCTGCTGAAAAGAGAAAATTGTTAGAGAAACTCTTGTTTTTGTAGTTGAGTCTCCACTAAAGTGTTAATTAAGCTAGGTTTCGTTTTTCGGACCATTAAATTATTTTTGCTACGTGAACGTCCTTTCGTCGTTTTTTTTAAACTTAATATTTGAAGAAATACACGGGGCTTAAATTATTATTTTTTTATTTGGTATATACGGTCCAATTGAATAACCTATTTTTTTAAATTCGCTAAAACACCTACACTATCAACCCATGTTTACGTAAAAACATGTTTGTTTATATTTTGTCAATAACACACATAAATATACAAACAAGTAGAATTATTGTATGCATCTCGTAACACAATATTTCAATTAACGGTGATCCTGTACTGAGCAAATATTTGCTTCACAAGACAGACAATACATCATCTGAAATAACTACAACAATGTAGGACAAATTCTCTTAATACAAATTCTAATTTAGCTCATGAACTCTATTTTCCTTCAAAGTTTTAGAAATGTGAGTATCTTTAATAGTTAATAGTATTTCATGGCATTCAATATAGCATTATGAGTTTCCATTTCAATTTGCCGCAACGAGCGACCTCGTTTATACAAGAGATTAATAGTGTACAGATTTAAGTTATACCAATTCACATCTACATTGCAAATATATGAATTAATTAATTATGAAAAAATGTGGATAGACAAAGAAAGCACAAACAAATATGTTACGTAAATCCTAATGTCTAAAATGGAGTGAAGCTTTGGAATCATGACTAACCCACATTTAGCCTAACAATTGAGGTTTTCATGGGAAAATATATATTGGAGTACATATTATTACAAAAAAAACATGTATTTTAGTCTTATAGATTATTGAAGTTGGTTAATTGTTTCAATGTAAAAATTTACTGCATCTAAAAGCTTCGACAAACACGTTCAACGTGCCAAATCCAATAATTATTTTTTTTACCTACGCATGTACAAACATTTTGTCCTTGTATAATATTTCCTCAAAAACGAAAGGAGCTAATCAATTTTTTTTCATTTATTAGCAATTAAAACTAGTATCTGCAACATAAAGGCTTATCGCCAAGTTCTAATTAAAAGTTTAGTTTCCAATATCGCGCCAGTGGCGCCAAATACAGACTATCTTCATTGATTACGAGTTGGAAATCCAGTTTAAACTGGTAACCTACCTACTTTTTACGCAAGAAAAGCATTCTCCATTCATTCCCGAGGAACACGAAATCATTACTCTAAATCCGACACGTGACGTGAATGGTTTTATAGGAACGTAGAGCAAATCTATATTGATGTGTTACGAATACTAATCTATAAATAAAAAAGGAACGACCACTTATTCATTCACTCATCTTCGACTAGCGCCGACCGCTTTGGAAGTTCACTAAGAAATAGATCATGGGAGGATCCCATAATAAAGTAGGTATTTTAGAAAATACAGAACGCAGGCAATTTATATATAGAATTTACATTTTGTAAGAATGAAGAAGAAGTCTTAGAGTATGTATTAATGGTTTAATTTTGTTTAAAAAAAATACACTTCACGCCTTTAATCCCAAAGAGGGGTAGGCAGAGGCAAGTACCCACGATTCACCAAGCGTATTTAACCCAACGTGACAATTTTGTTTATTTTTAATGAAATAGTTCCAAAACTACTGGATCGCCTTGAAAAAGGGTTTATACTAAAAACAAAATAGGCATCCTTACCAAAACTCTGTACCTACTGTAATCCAAGGTGCGAAAAAACGGAAAACGCGAATGAAATCGCGGGGCGTCAATACCAATAAAAAACATGAAATGATGGTCCCTATGTTTATAGCACTCGCAAGAACAAGCTCCGATGAATTCTGTACGATTTTCAAGTTGTAAATAATATAACAGCTTTAAGTAAATGTAGAGCTTATGAATTATGTAGGTATTAAAATTTAATATACTTACCTACCTCGAAGCGATATTTTTGGTGAATAAAAAAGAAGTCTTTATAACTTGCCGCCTTCAGCAGTTTTGTGGGATTTGATTATGGTTTATTTTTAACGTCAATGAAGTACTTTTCCTTTTGGTCCTACATCATTTTTTTTTCTACATTTTATGTCATCGTCGACGATAAAATAAATAAAAATATACTTCGTTTCATGTCAATACTTCACGTCTTTTAATCTCAAAGAAGGGTAGCAAGCAGTTTGCTTAACAAATTAGTCAAAGATAAAGTATACTCGCCTAGTATAAGGGATATTAATTAGTCATTCGGAATTTCATTCACTGAAATCTTATCATATCATATAATATGATTTATTGCACTCGTGTTGAAAGTGAGATGTTACATAGTAAAAAGTATCAAACATGAACCCTGTTAGGGCATAAAAAACAAAAACGTCGTGTAATTAAAAGTACCTAACAAATCCAGTAAATCACTGTATGTAAAAAGTTTGCAATTTTTTTTCCGTTTGCAAATTTTTATATGTAGCAGGGAAGGTATGCGGTTATACAGGTGGGTCTATTCAAATCGATTACATCTTGTGAAAAGTAGTTTAGTGTTAAGAAGGCTGCGGTCGTCGTGGTCGACGCAGCGCGTCATTATTATAATGACAACTAATGATCCTATGAGAAGGGCTGCTTAAAACGTTTTCACTAATAATATAGGCTCTATCAAAGGTTTTTCTCTCTCCCTCTCTCTCTCTTTACTTTCTTCTTCTCTTCAGCACATTTTTGTCTGTCTAATTCTAGAGAATTAGAGAGAGAAACACTCTGAAAGTGTTTTCCTCTTTTTTTTCATGTTCACTTCTTCTAACGTTTTATGTGTTGTTATGTCTGTGGTAATTTTGAATTTTAAAATTTTCTTCCGATTGTTGGTAAACTTGTACCAACCATTGTTGAACCATTCGTTCCCAATTTGTAAGGAATAGGATTAAACTAAGGTTTTCTGTTTGAATTCCACATTTCATCTTTAAAATAAATGTAATCGGTAGTACTCATAATTGGTTTTTTTCATTCTACGTATAGATAATGACACTAAAATTGTGCTTAGAGATTGTGATTGTAAATCTTTCATCAAAGGAAAGTTTTTTTTTATTATAATGTTGGCAACCCTAATGGTACCCCACCAATGTACCCACTGATCACCACTAGTGAGTGGCAGTAGAGCAGTGGTTTGCGGTACACACTCCGTGATACGCATTTTCGATCATATAATACGGTATTTTGTATCTATGGTAATAGTCAAAGGTAAAAAATAGCTGTGGACAAACTAAGTGAATGATCCTTTTTTAGTTTGCTCCTGCTTTTTCTATAGTCCCTATCGTAATCGAATTCAACTTGTAGTCTATATCGCCGATAAAAGTAGCAAGATACCAAAGTCATAGAATTTATTGTTGACACGAACATGATTCCCGACGTTGGATTTTGTATTTGAACATGAAGGTTTGCTTCATCAGAACAGAGACGATAATCAACAGTAGACCACTGTTATTAAGTATCTATTAATCCAACAAGAACGTGGTCCGGTCGTTCAAGAAAGTGCTCCACCTCCCTTAGGTTACTCTATTCTCTTTGATAAAGCAATCAAATCAGTGATTACCGCTGTAGCTAAACAACCTCAATAGGCCAATCAGGTCGCTGATTAAATGGATTATGCATCAGGAGTAAATCTGTGAGACATTATATTATTTTAAATTTTTTCCATGTCACACTATAAAAGCTTTATTTAAATGATATCTAAGCCACTGATAGTACCACGGTTGCTAACTCTGTCTATCCTGAAAGAGAATACAGGCGTGAGAGAATGTTGTTTCAAGAAATAAATATCCCTAATAAAAGCTTTTTCACAACAAGCTGTTAAAATTCCTTTCAGATATTTGGCTGTTGGTATTTTGTTAATCACCACTGAAATCTACCTGGTAAAGGGTACTTTTGAAACAAAATCACAAATAGAAATGAACTGAACTGTTAAGAAACTCCTTTCCTATATCTGAATTTCTTATAAATAGGTAGAACACCTTTGAGTAACATCCTTTCCCTTTTTATAACTTTAAATTGTTTAATACTAATAATAATATATTTATTTTTTTGTAAAGAATCGTATTTTATAGCACCATCAACCACATGACGTCCACTGCTAAACGAGGGCCTCCCCAAAGATTTCCATGATCATTTGGGGGGAAAATGCCAATAATATTCTATTCGCCGTTATAACACGGCTTTATAGGTAGGTATTGTAAATAAAGCAAATTTGAAACTGTTGTAATATTTGTACTACCTATCTACGTCTTCTCATTATTCCCCTTCATCAGGTTCTTCGGCGTCACCTTTTATGAGCCAATTAAAACATAGTATAAGTGTACAATAGTATGTTACATTAGACAAATACGAAGGAATGTGTCAGGATATTGTGAAATACTTAGGCCTATGTAATGGAAGTAGAAGAGATCATGTTATATGCAACGCTGTTGCAAAAATGTTACATTTACCAACCATATTTTTTGCGAATTCAACATTTTTATATTAATACCATTGCATATTGACATGAGAGACAAGTGCGTAAACGCGTTTATTACGTCCGCGAACTATGCAAAAAAGATCTACAGGGATAAGTAATGAAGTCGTAATTATTGTTTTGTCCAATGCACCATTCTTGGCGATAATGGTCACATTACGGATGGGCGTGATATTCTAGCATGGACCGCAGTATCTTAGAAAGTATACTGCAGTACAGTTCGAGTTAAAATGGAATATGTGGACGACATAATGTTTATGACAGTACAGATGGCCTTCCCAGGCGGTCTCCGAGACACGCCGACTACCACTAGTGCCACGGATCGAGTTTCATCCACTGCTCAGTAACATTTCTAACCAAACAACTACCAATTTCAATTGAACTGGCAATAACTGAAACTGAAAAGCCAATGTAGCTCAAAGGAAAAGCAAATCCTTGCAACTCGGCTCGACCAATGCGCGTCTATAATTGAACTCATCGCAACTTATTCACTCGGTTTATTTGAAAAACGAGTTAATATGCACACACAGTTAGCGATGAAAAATATTGCGTAAGAATTTAGATAGGATTTTGTCACACCTCAAGATCTTTAACAAGATTTGTTCGTAGTATGCACTATTAGAATCTTAAAGCATCAATGTTTCGTTGCGTGACGTTTTGAAACATATTTTTTTTTCCTTTACAGGAAGGTAACCAATTAAGTAGAATATAAAACCATTAACAATATTTAAAAAAACTATTAAAGATTTGAAAGACATCATAGTTACAATCATTATTGTCAAAATGTCAACTACGAATATCGATCATCAGAAATATTGGGCGTAGATAATAGTTTGCAAGATACAATCGCCATAGATCTAAAAGGACTTTCTGCTGCCGGCAAAATTGATTCACTCAATAAATATAAGACATTCGATTAAATTTCATTTCATTAGATAACGGTCGCTGAAGCTTTACTGACCACCATAAAATACACCGGTGAAATGTAATCTCACTTACTTTGTAAGGGTTACTCAGTAGCATAGCTGGTAACTTCGTTTTAAAATGGTTACTATTTTCCCAAATATGCATCTAAAGACAGAATCTTCCTAAAAAATACCTACTTCAATGAGCTAACGGTTGCTTAATCTAACATTTTCTTGGAAACGACTCGAGTCTCGTGAGAGTGAAGTGGTAGTACCGTAGGAAGACACGACGTGGTATCCTGCACCACTCCAAGTTTTGCAATCCGTGGGCATCTATGGCAAGCTGCGAGCAGCGTGATAGTTTTTTCCTCTCAGACCTTCACAGGTCGACATCACCGATGGATTTACAGCAAAAAAATGCGTGCGCTATAAGATGCGGTCGCGAAAAGGCGCGCAGACAGCGTTGTCGCTGCCGCGGGTCGACGGCCTCTCCCGGAATAGCCGGTGGCAGCATCTATATTTGCGACAGGAGCGAGAGAAGGGGCCGAAGAAACGCGTGCCATTTCTGCACCAACGCCCGATGCGTTCGAGTAATGTCATTGTAATGTCCTCGGTATAGTCATGCTAGATGCCGGCAGTGCGCACCACGAGACGCCGCGTCGGCGACCACGACGTCGGCGGCTGCGACCAATCAAAACGCTTCGATTTAGACGGGGCTAATTATAGGACAGTTTTTTGGTTAGCGTTTCGTCACCTCGGATGGCTCGTTTAGTGAATTGGGTCGTTCAGTCTGACTTACAATTGTTTGTAGAAAGCCGTAGTAATTTACGCCGTCGTGGTTGTAATATTGATGACGGTGGTCGTCGGCGAAGTCGTTTGTCATGCGTGTGCGCATACCTCCGCGCAATCTGGAGGGTACCCTTTCATGTCTGGGAAGCGTTACTGATGAACGTCGCCGACAAAAAAAAACATAACCAACGGTAAGTACAAATTGAGATGATAATAAGGTGGAAATTGGAACGAGTGCTGGGGAACCGGTCACGACACCCACCTTGCCCTTTCTTTGGTGTTTGCAAATGTTTGCGAGTACCTACATAATATATGATTGGTATTTCGAGCTGTTTTTCCCACCCGTTCTGCGGCTTTTAATGTTTCGCGTAGCTAAAATATGTGCTCGATTGGCCAAAGGAATAAACCTACTTGGCATACACTTGCGATGGCTTCATCAATCACGGTTTATGTGAGCAGACAATTCTTTGTTTCGGATGTTGTTATTACTTTGTTTCCAAGGACTAACTAAAATGATCGTCAACAAGCATATATTCCTACTATACAAACTGAATACGGATTACATTATACTAATAGGTTGAGTTTGTGTTCACACAAAAAAGGTATAAAAGGTATAGTTAATCAAGAGCTATACCGAAGACGTTACCTATCATCTGTATAGTAACGAAACTTAATAGTTGCATTCATTATATGTCGCTCTTCCTTGACCTTACCTAATACAACGGGTTTTGGAAACTTTGGAGAATTGGTGCTTTAAAACGAGAACAGTCCATTTTGTACATGTTATATACCAATAATGTTTTCTGAGTAGTCTGTTAATGGGCCGATACTCCTAATTTGCCGCATCAGGAAATATTTTCATAATATTTTATGTTTGTTGTCTGAAATATATATGAAAGTGGGTGTGGCGAAAGAACTTAATTTACCTGAACCCTGACGAACAGAGTATTTCTCGCCTCTCTGAGGGACGCCTGAAGTATATGTAGGTATGTATGTTGCCTTGTCTAAGAGACGCGACATCATATAAAACAGACAGCAAGGCAGACAAAAGTGTGCCCTAATTACTTAATACCTTAAACCATTAGTTGCATACGTAGTGAATAGTACAACCAAATTATTATTGGGCGGAAGATTCCGAACCCATTTTCATAATGCGACTGTTGAACAATTACGTTTTTTATAATATCGTTTCTGGAAACCAGTTTTTTTTGTATTAATTGCGTGAATCAATCAGTCTCTATCCTTATCTTCAAACCGCATATTTATCGGAATTGGTATGATTTAATATACTTTGAAACAGATGTAATACCGATACGCTATTAAGCACAAAATAATTATGTTACACAGTGTTTATTTTTTCCCAACGTACATAAACTTATGTCCATAATCCCTGATAGGGTTTACAGAAACTGTAGAAACGAACGAAAAATTGTTAATAGTTCAATTGTTTGTTAGTACAAAACTTCGTGTTGGTAGATAAATTATCAACGGACCGCCCGCGGATCAATTCATACAGTGGCCAAGTTTCCGCAACAGATGGCGTGGCGCTGTGTCTTACGTCAGCCTCGATTGTCTCCTCGCCGATGTCAATTGAGAGTAGATGACAACCACTTATAATCACTGTTTAGTAAGAATTAGTTAGAAACACAACATTCTCGTAGCAAGTTATTATTATTCAGTATTAAAATAAGATGGTAGGTATATTAATCTCTCCTTGAATATTATGTGTTGAGTACATATACTCGAAATAGTTTTGTCATAAGTCCCAAAATTATTAAGTAGGTATGATTTAGATACAACTTATTATTGATCCTGGCAAACCACAATTACTCCTACTGGCATATTATATAACTGGCATGTAAGAACTAAAATTATCTTTCAGCTTCACCGGTGACAAACGTATCGTAATAGTAATAAATACCCCCATCAACAACAAGACACATTGAAGCTGCATGAGGCAAGCTCCACCGAGCGCAGGCATTGTCGTTTGGTCATTGACTCCGCGCGCTCATGGAAAAATGTGTGCCCGGAAAATTATTTGGAGCAACAAAACTCAATTTGCATAACAAACACATTTCGTATGTTTTCTAAAGGGCCACCATTGACTCCCACGACCAGCTACCGCCGGTACAAATTTTAATAATACGTTATTATTGTGACAATTCCGCAATTAATCGGTCCCGTTCAATGGATGCTCTGTAGCCGAAATGACATCATTCTACCAAGTGATGCGATGAAAAAAAAATGGTTACATCAGCTCCAATGTTAACCATATTGTGCTGATGTGGTGACATGTATGTGGTACGATCTCATTTCAGATACGCGTGAGGGGAACCTGCGAGCACAATTGACTCCGATTTAAAACTTGCAATCTCTCAATGAATCTTAATATGTAAATGGTTTCACTTTGACATTGGAAACGAGACTACTTAATGAGAAAATGTTTCTTTTGATAAGATGTTTCCAATTTAGTCCCCGCAAACGATTGTGATTTGTAAAGTCTTATTTTTCCGGATTGAATGGGAGACATTGCAAAACGCTTTGCAGGTAAGCTTCCAGATTAATAAAAAATTATGTTTTGTCACACATTTGCAACAACTGTGATCATATTGTAAGTTATAAACGTGAAGCAGAATGGTGCAGAAATTTAATATTTTAGAGCGTCTGTGGTCCAGTTGGTCGGATACTACTCGACTTGCAATCGGGAGGTCGCGGGTTCGAGTCCCACTGCTGGACGTGTACCAATAGGACTCTTTTTCAGAGCCCATGTACGCAACGCAACGCTCGTACCGTGAAGGAAAACATCGTGGTAAAAGACGCCACAAGGTGTGTGAACCCTATAACGGCGATGGGTTCTCCCCCTGTCACGTAGGGTTAAATACGCTTGGTGAAACGTGGGTATTTTCTTAGCAAGCGCCTCTGCCTATCCCGCTTTGGGATTTAAAGGCGTGAAGTGTATGATGATTTAATATTTTACTTCATAATACATATGCTCTAGATTTAAGAATGTCATTCCCAGATTTAATTATATGGATTTAATTTTTTCCAGAATAGTATTCATGTTTTCAGAATCTGACAGATAGTTTATGTTTGTAATTGACAAAGCCCTTGTATTATAAAAACACTGTAAAATTGATAACTAAAGTGTAACTTATGACCTCATAATACAAGTCTGCTTGTCATGGTATTACGGTTCACATAGACATAAATTTCACGAAAAATCTTATCTAATATTTTACGACACTACCTCTTATGATCAAGTCATCTCATAGTCATAATTTCTATGAAATAGGTCACTGGCGACATTTTTTTTTTAGATAATATTAAGGAACACCGCGCGGGCTCTTCTTTGTAAATACAGGCTGACCGGTAATAGGCATCATTCCTTATCGGACGTAAAAGTACATTACTAGGAGTAAAGTTGAGCACATCTCAATCTTTCGGCCGCAAGGTAGAAGCAAGGAAGATAAGATGCGAGTGAGAGTGAGCTAGAGGAAGTTTATATACAGGGTGCATGTAGTAAAAAGGTTAGATGTTCTCAACCATAAACTATTCGCTACCTAATTCATAATTTCGACGAAGGCGAGAAGACGACGAGATGAGACTTAAAAGTACACCCTACTTTTGCTCATAACTCCGAAACTATGAATTTTTGGATTGGGTATCATATCCATTTAGGGAGCAGCTATAGTAAGTATACTATCCGGTCTGAAAACGTGTGATACAATATTTCCTGTTACCGTGTATAGAGACTCAAAATGAATACTTACAGTTGACATCGCCATCACAGGTCTTGCAGCATCGACCTGGCAGCAGTACGGGGGTGTCGCACGAAGGTTCTGGACACTCGTTCTTGATGTTCCGACATTGAACCTTCGCCACCACACGTCTCTTTTTCTGGACCTGGATCGATATGTTCTTTTAGGATGACATATGACACACTGTTCTTCCCAGTCTCTCTTAGGAAAGCGCTCCAGCCCCCCTAGCAAAGCGCTGCAAGAAATACAAGACAAAACATATCTGGCACTGCGATTGGTTGAAACATGCTAAGTCGCGCGATGCGTGACATATCGGCAAATCACAGCTCTTATTTTGTTCTATCTCGTGTCTCTCTTGATGCACTTGCTAGAGCTGCTGGAAAGAAATGACTGAAATCTCACTAATAGCCACATAACAGCCAAGCCAGCGCGTATTTATGATATGTCGCATCTTTCTTGACACGGTGGCTGGGCTAATCTCTTGTACAAAAATTGTCACGAACGTGGTTTATTCCCGTAGTTACATCAGTCCCTTTTTAGAACAAAATTTGTGAATTTTCTTACAGAAAGGAACTTTTGAAGGAACTAGTGGAAATAAACGCCGAACATCATAATAATATCACGTACAAGACTGCTAAATGAAAGTGAAAACTTGGAAACATGTCATTTATTACCGAGAACTTGACTAAATGTTCATTTGATCGTGATCGGATGAGTGATAAATAGTTTAACAAATCAGTCATTTCCGTTCTGAGAAATGGCTATATTATTTATGTTGCTAGGCTATTGGCTAACAAACGCGTTCATAAAAATGGTCTTGTACTGTGTCACAAGGATCTTTTGGCGCGTGAGTGCTGTTGGATTCAATTTGATTTCACGACACAACTTTATTTCTCTCTCTTGATTTTTTGAGGTGATTTGTTTATGATTGAATTTTATTAGTTACCAACTAAAATTAGGTATCAAATTTTTTATCCTCACGGCAAAAGATCCATACATTTTTTCGTTTTCATCCCGACCCAGCTAATAAAATACAGATAAGTCTTATTATATGCCATATAGGTACTTACCGCCATGCACTCACATCTGATGCAGTACATAACCCCGAAGGGCGGGCCCAGGTCTGCGAACCATGTGGACCCTAGTTCTTTCGCTTGTTTACCGAACTGGCATTCTGTAATGCAAAAGAAAATGAACGTTAAAAATGGAACTACAAAAAGAAATTAATATTTTTATTTTTTGTGTTCATCAACATCATGAGCCCATATTTGTCCACTGTCATTGTGTTCGTAGTCATCATAAATGGGAAGCCTATTGAACTTAATTTAGCCATTACGGTGGTTCCGTGTTCGAACGACACGTTACGCAGCGGTGGGTCCAGGCTTTTATCAGGATAGTGCCTCGGGACAAGCTGAGCTGGCCAGAAGCATGACACAGCTTTACCTTCTTTAGTTTGCTGTAGAGGTTCGGACGTCGCCTCGTTAATGCCACTTCACGCCTTTTAATCCCAAATCGGGGTAGACAGAGGCACTTGCTAAGCAAAAGCTCACGGTTGCTCTCACCAAGCGTATGTAACCGAACGTAAGAAGGGATGAGCCCATCGCCGTTATAAGGTTCACACACCTTATGGTGTGCGGGTTTTATCACGATGTTGTCCTTCCCCGTACTAGCGTTGCGTTGCGTACATAGACTCTGAAAAGAGTACCATTGGTACACGTCTAGTAACCGGAATCGAACCCGCGACCTTCCGATTGCAAGTAAATATCCGACCAACTGGACCACCGACGCTAATCAGTACCAATAAAAAAAAGTTCACTCTGGCGAGCAGGTTGGGCTTGGTGAACTTGTGACTGTGTCTCATCACTCATTATTTAGATTATTATAATAGTTTTCTATAGCCTAACAGAGTCATATATCTACTTACTGTCTTTACATATCTATGAACATCTCAGATTATATGGAATTAGATATGGAATTGAAAATGACTTAACGCTCGGCAGAAGGATAGTCGTTACAAAGTTCACACACATTTCGGTATTCGAGTTTCCTGACGACGTTTCCCTTCACCTTGAACAAGATCGCTCTACAGAATACAAAGTCTCTCATAAAGCCATCTATTGAGTTGTAATTTACTATTTTCAAACCATAGATACCACTCGTATATAAATAAATAATTCAACGATGAAAAACGTCGAGCGACGACGTAGTAGCAATAATCTCATTTTGTAAACAGGAAAATGTACGGTTTGTATCCCGTGACAGGTGGAACAACTACCTGTTATTATTGGCCTGCGAACACTGTCAAAGCGACATGAGACGGTTGAAATCATTAATTTTCCAAAAAACAAACACGACACGTGAAATTCTAAACTAATATTAACAAAGAGTTGTGCTGTTGGTGGTCTTCTAAATAATTCTTACCGCATAATAAATTCAACTAACAGGGAAAGTGAAAATTGGTGCAACTTTGCAGGTAGTTGTACCTATTATATAAAGGTATCTTCTATAATAATATTATTTTTATGAGGCGCCATTTTCTAAGAAGAAAACACTGTTCAGTCAGTTTTTATTTTAAACCCTGATTTGATACCTTCTTAGGATTTAGATGTAGACTTAATCGGATAATAGTAGTCTAGACATGTCTAATGTCTTCACCATGACTATGTTTGTGGAAGAAAGACTTCAAGTTTTTTCAACCAAAGACTACACCCTAAATTGCTACAAGATCATAATCGGCGCTTGGCGACCAGTCTGGCAAAACAAAAGTAGAAGAATAGGAACATTATCCTTCTGTATATGGTGCAATAATGCGGGTATCTCTACAAAAACTTCAAAAATGTACCAACTTATATGATTCCGTCTCGGTACCAATTAACACAGGCGATTGTACGAGAGCAATTATACTGAGTTGATAGGCTTTTCTTTTTTTTTGCTCGCAGTTTTGTTCCTACTTAAGGGCGATAGTAAATACCTAGGGTTTCTGCGAAATGCGTCAAAGTATGGTGCTGTGAACTGCAAGTTGCAAGACATTGGGTACAAGAGACGAATTGCTGGAATTCCGTCGAAGCAGAGAGCTCGTTTCTAGAATTTACCAAAGAATAGGCATCGACTGAGAAAATAATTTGAATTTTAGATGACAGTTATTCTGACAGAATAGAAATAGAGATTGGTTCAGCTGGTCATACATGTCGACTAGCGACATAAACACTGAACCACAATTTTCAAAACTCTTTAATTATTTATTGCATTTTCATAGTGAAGTGTTGGATTTTCATGATAACTTTAATGTCTTAATGCAGATGGCTGCGCAAATAGTCTTTTCAACTGTCAACATATTCGGATATATTCGATTCTATGACAAGTCGTACACACAAATAAACTCCTAAGTAGACTCTAAACCCTAATTTATTTTTTTTCCGACCGTCAACAAAAACACGCAAAAAACGTAGATACTTACTACGTTAAAAAACTTTAAATCATCATAACAAATAAAACCTTCCTGTTTAAAAATACAGCAGAGTTATCCTAAATTATTTTAATAACAAAGTTTACTTTGCTTTACTTTTCAACCATGTTTTGCAAAAAATAAACTACACAACTTATTTTTCAATATGTAACAAAATCATTGTTGCGTATCGACCTAAAAGAAAATAAGGATAAGAAAATAGAGATTTAGGGGCAAAATGTTTGAACTGTTTGGTTACACATTGTGGTGTACTTTTTCTGTTAATTGGTCTAGCAATGGAAGTTACGTACGAAACATTAAAATAGTTATATATCCCGAGACAGTACATACATAAACTCATTTATAACATCAATAGAAGGCTGAAAAGAACCCTTTTAATGCCTTGATCACTACTAAGACAACTTTTTTCCTCTACAAATAAGGTCCGATACAAACTAAGTAAGGGTATTAGTGAAGTGCTCATCACTCAGTAGTACCATAAAAAGAATGCCAGTATCATTACTTTTGTCACCAGCGTTTTTCAAGCTGCGATCCAGCTGAGCTACACAAGAAAAAGCTCAACAATCACATCCCATTTCTAAAAATAAAGAAACATTAGCAACTAGTCCTTTTTTTTCAATCACTAGTAATCTGTGTGTCCATGTCGGATACCGTATCCTCGGGGTGTCATGTATTATTCAGAAAGACCGTTGAACCATAACAAAATTATCTTGACCTTTGTCTATTACAAGAGTTCGCAATACGAGAGGCCTCTGTAAGTGTTGCTCCGTTTATTTTGATGCGCCTTATGCAGTAATATACTAGTAATACTGTATGTAATAAGGAAGTGGGGTGTCTGTGCGCCGGCGCCGCTCCAATCGTGCATGTAATGCGTCGCGAGGATGCACCAATCAGCGATCGTCGATTTTTCTTTCCAATGCAAATTTAATAGCGCAAATACATACATATTTATATGTACGTAAACTCTTCATATCTGCTTTCCGTTCAGTTAGGTACAGGTTTCACCATTCACGACATCCCAACATCCGGACATGCTACTTTTGCTTCATCAAAAACCATAAATGGTGGGCATAATGCATAATTTAATAGTTAAATCACTAAAACAGACCTGCATCAATATATAGTAAATAACCTATAAGTTTGCCACCACACAGTTCACTAACCAGTGAAGACTTGATCAGAGATTCTGGGATGCCCAACCCGCTTACGATCCCACATCCAGAATACGATTTTATGTTTATTGTTATAGCTCGTATGACCATTATGGAGGCAACGACTTTCGGACAGCGATAAACCTCCCTTAGGTAAAACAGAGAAGGGTATAATCGTAGATTGATGGTATTGGTTAATTATACGCATGTATGGTTGAAATTGCTATATGTGGTACGTAAGAGGTATTTATCAGGTTTGTAGCAGAATAAACACGACTACCGATCTTTCCACACCCCTCTCGGATACAGGCATGTTGTTATGTAATAACATCATCGTATAGAACCAGATACCATTACATTATTTTGCTTACTGACGCTTTAACATCCCATGTGTCTTATGGTAATTCATTTTGCGAGTGATCAAAACATATAAATAAGTATGCACACGAGCGTGTTTACATAGAATAGTAACATAATCGCAACAAACGTAGATAAAGGTACGTTACAATGCGTGTGTCGATCTGTTACTTGACTCTACATAAAGGTACTAGTATGGGCATGGTGAACTAAACAATTGAGTTGATTAGGTACTGGATGTTCTTTGAAGATTCAGGCTCTCAAGTACCAGCTTTATGATACCACTAGGTGACCCGGCCAACGTTGTTTTGCCAATATACATTACTAGCAGACCCGGTTATGTTGTTTTGCCAATAAGAATTGTTAACAGTGTTTCCCCATATGTAATTGTACACTTGCACCCCCCTTTTTAAGTGCAGTGGCGTGCACACTATATAGGCAAAAAGACACTGCCAACCTTAGTATTTTGGTTACCCGAACTAATAATAGAGTTATTGCTAGATCCTTTTTAGTAGTAATCACAACATCATAGGCTAACGAAGATCCTGTGTTTTGTAGGTGTGAGTAGATATGTAGCTAGCTGTGTTTCGTTAAGACACCTATTATACATAGGTGTCAATCCTTGGGATTACTGCCTACCTTGTGGTAAAAGCCAATGCACGCCACTGTTTTAGTGAGTACCCTTAGGGGTTGAGTTTAAAAAAAATACTGTCTTATCTCGCGTAAACATCATAAAAGGAACCGCTGTGCAAAATTTCAGCTTTCTAGGGTCAAGGGTTTGAACTGGGCGTTGATAGTCAGTGATGAATGAATCGGTCAGGATTTTGAGTTTTTTTTTATTTTGACGTTTTCTGTGTCAAAATGTTGTATAAGTTTAATATTGCCTGCAGAGCAATAGAGATGTTATACATATATTTCGTCTATTATGTAAGGACGATGCCAGAGGTATATAAGGACTCACTTGTAGTAAGCAAGGGTTTGCGTGGACATTTGTGTAGTAAGCGCCTTTGGGGATAAAAGTCGTAAAAAGTATTTTTTTTATCGCGATTACAGAGGTTATCAGATAGAAGTATCAAAAGCGCACACGTACATCTACGTACATCATACCACGAGACGTAACCTTCTGTCTGCTTCTGTGAAATATATTGGACTTCGGCCAAAAATACGTGAAGTGCAGATGAAGACCGACCAACGAAAATGTCTGTATGATCTAAATTTTTCCCATTTTACATATGAATTGCTTCCTGGTTTGATATATTACACATTTCAGGAATAGATTTTCAATAGCGCTGTATATTTCTATATGAACTGCAAATACACGATTTGGGTTTTATTACACGATATTTTATATCGTATTTAATTATTTGCTCTTAATGTTAGATTAATAATTCAAATATTGTGACTAAGCGTCTTCTTCGTGTTATTTAAAATAAATATTAGACAGCCTCTTTAACACTTCCGTAAAATTTGAATCACGGCCAAGTTTTTGTTATCATCTCTTTCTGTCCGTAAGTATATTATTCGTGTTTACCAATTTGCAGTTGGAACAGTAATTGTGTTATATGAAAACAATTTAACAGAGAGCCCGGGGTATGCATGGTGAGGAGGAGATCCTACAGGGCGAGTGACTGCTACCCGTAAAAATGTATTGGACTGATGATAGTATTATATATATGTATATATTTAGTACTTCATCATCAGCCACATGACGTCCACTCCTGGAGGAGGGCCTCCCCAGGAGTATTCCCATGATCAATTGAGGGGAAATACCCTAATCGCCATATTTGACAGGCAGTGGCGTTGTGGTTTAACTGACACAGAGCACTGCTGCCCGTCCTCTGGAGGGTTCCCTCGGTTTTCTCGCATCTTACGTCCCACAAGACGAGAAAAGTTAGGTTGGAATGGTGAAACGTATATTGTGGCTACGTTTTAGAGGAAAATTTATTTATTTATAAATCTCACGACAGCAACATTTTTTTTTTACTACAATTAGATTTTTTTACCAGCGAGGCTCGCTGACTCTCTGTTAAATTGTCTGTCTATATTAAACAATCATTAAAATATATCAGAGTAACAAGGATACGTTTCACTCAATGTAGGTTGATCGATACTTATCCCTTTGAGCAAATCGGATGCAATGACAATAGCACTGCCATAGATCAAAACTAAGTATGATTTAGTGGCGGCGGGCAGCATTGACGATCATAAGCCGGCAATTGTACCTATATAATAATATAAACAAGAATAGCTTAACAGTCTCAGCTTCTCTGACTTATTTCAATTTCTATCAATAGGTAATAACTCCCATTAGCGCGTATTGTATCCAAATATTCATTTGTATATATTTATACCATACCAATAAAAGTAAATATTCGCAAAACCTCGCAATCACTGTTCTTTCTAGAAAAGCTAGAACCAGCAATGTTTAAAAAGTCTTAACACTTTTTGATGCTCGCAACTTTGTCTTTTCGAAAGCTCTTATCGACTCTCATACGTCGTGATAAGGACGCTGTATAATAATAAAAAGTAGACAAAATAAAACAAAAAGTTTCATCATTAAAATACCCCAATAGGTGACCCGCAACCCTTGCTAGAGATTAATTTTGCTAATTAATCACTAGTCTTACCGTGTCTAAATTTAATACTTTCTCAGACCAAACACATACCCCCTTACCAATAAACGCGTTGTCACTTATACAACGGTTATTACAGGTCTACTTGAATTGGTTATACCGCATTTGACAAACAACTGACAAGTTAAGTTGAGCTTTGTGTATCTTCGAAATAGCAATTCCGCCATTATTAGTAGGACCCATAGAGATTTGATTAATTTTTACTAGGTACTAATTTGACAGTTTGGACCCTGAAATGCTACGCAATAAGGGCCAGATAAAATTGTCCCTTACTCTTACAGCTGCATGTTCATATTGTTGTCTCATTTTATTCCAAACGTCGGTTTTATAATCAAGTCTAGTTTGTTGTCTGAGTATCATTTCAATAAAAGTAGTTTCTACTTAATACAAGTGGTTCAGAAGATTGACAGCAAAAAAAACGACAATCAATCAACACCACGTCAGTCAATAGGCAAAGGATTGTGTTTTTTGTCAACCGCCTATTAAATTAAAATTCCTTTGTACATAAACAGCATAGCGGTTTAGTTTGTGAAATATTTTTAATTCCAACGTGTCAAATAGATAACCATATAGGTGGTACCTCTCGAGGTTAGCCAACACATAAATCCATGTTCGTAAATGGGGTGAAATGCACGCACTATATTTCAGTACAACATGTGGGCAGACTATAAATTGTTCAGCCCATTACTTGATGTGAAAAAAGAGCAACCTGCAATGCTGTAGGCGAACATTTCAATGCTAAACGGATTAGTGACTATGGTACAGTCATTGGCTTAGAATCGAGGATTAAGGTCCATATAGAGGGTTCCATTTTCTTGTACGTTCAAGAGCAATCGTTGATTGCAACTAACCGTGGTATTCAGAAAGTTACTTGTTCATACAGCGCTAGTAAACTGCTATTTAATGTATCCAAAGCTAGTCAATTGTCTGCTAAATACGTACAAACTGGTCTAATTTGATATACGTCAAGTAATTCATCAACATTTTAATCTTTTATGAATACGTATAGTGGCAAACGTGTTATAACTCTTTATGAATACAGCGGCAATTTGTTTTAGACAACGCAAGAAATTTCCAGCTTCAATTTTATATTGTATGCTGGAGGCGAGAAAATGTTACGATCTAAATTGGCTAAATGCTGATGCTGATGCGGCCGAGGTGGAAGGTTCGATACCAGCCTCAGGCATAAAGGCATTACTTTTAGTTGCTTTTGTCATGATCTGAGGTATTCACTTGCGTGCGTCTAGATGCGTGCGAAATCAAACGAAATATAAATACATAAATATATGTCCCTGAAATTGGGCTGGTTATTACAAACTTCAAATTTTTATCAAGCTTACTCAATTCTTACGGTAAAGGAAAACGTCGTGAGAAAACTACAGCACTGATAAATGCACCACCAACGCCATGTCCCTCCTTATCTATATAATATTTAATGTTATCTACCTCTATCAATACATACTACATATAGGAAAAAGCGCAAGCTGTTGTCGATTGTACATGAATGGCTACAACAACCGAAATTTCCAGTGTACGTGCATAATTTTCGAGTAATTAATGCTCGCGAACAAAACGTAACCTTGAGGCGGGCGTGAGTCAGGGGCGTGCGACCGGTGGCTCGTCCACATCGGACCATGTGTTCTCTGTGACGTCACGCGCGATTATGTAAAGTACTAACATATCGGATATCACAAACAGGTGTCTCGACAACGCATTCAATTCTATGCATCTATTAAATACCGTGTAGACCAATTAAGGTGATGCTAACAATGACCAAAGCGATGTTGATGGTGTTTCTTATTTGACGTTTAATAGACTCGTTCGTGTTGATCACATTTTTGTTGATGGGGGGCGGTGAGATGGGCCACTTGATAAACGAATTCGAATCTAGAATAGTACCCACAGCCTTCCGATGCATTATTGTACCTAATAAATACTAATATTACAAAGATTTGATGTTTTTGGATGTTTGATTTGAATAAACGCAAAAACTACATGTTAAATTCCGAATATTCTTCCGCCAATAAAACGCTACATTACCCCTGAGCTTTATTTTGTTGAACGAACGATTGACACCAAGCGGCACAGCTAGTTTATTACTAAAAATCATAATATGCATAATTCCTAACAGGTAGGTCACCACCGCGAAACGAACGTCGATTAGCCATCGTAATCTGTGCGCTATACGATGATAATAAATCAAAGCCACAATAATGATATCTTTAAAGTAACACTGCACGTTTGTTCTTATGGAATTTACCCAGCAATTATTGCATGTAGAGAGGGATAGAAGAAAAAAAAATGAGAATCTTACTTAGTTGCAGTAGCACCATATGCGATGCGCTTTAGAAAAAAGAATGCAACAAGTATTTCGAGCATAAAACCTCACTTTGATGAAACAAGTGTCCATGTATACAGATGCGGAGTTAGAATAATGGCTCGATAAAAGCTGGTTATACTTCTTCCATGTGAAGATTGGCTTTTTTTTATAGTAACGACTAGACGACAAGCGGTCTGGTGGAGATTCATTAATTTTCATAAGGACGACTCACACCTGATGGTTCGCGATCTCATGTTACAAAGACAAAATGAAATATTGGCTACGCTTTTGGATCTGTTAAATGAACTAGTGGAAGCTCTGCGATTTCACCCGCGGGTTCTCTGATTTTAAGTTAAAAATCATTTAAATTAATTCGTTCGCGATCTTATGTCAATAATAATAATAATATAATATACCATAATATATACCTATACTTAGACATAAGTAATTATTAAGTATGAAAACTATATTTTGCAGTGTCCTAACAGGGTTTCATGATGAGACTTTAAACTTTACTCATGAACGCAATAAAGTATTTGTATAATGTATTATTAAAATGATGGGCATCCCGTCATTTCGTCCACGTCCTTTCATTTTCTAACTGAATAATTATTAAAAATAAAATACTAAACCTGTAACACTGTAAACGCTAATGAGCCGCGGATAGATTGTTTTTCATTATTATTAGACTCCGATGAAGAATTAATAATCTGAAACCTAGATCTGAAACCCTATGAATACATACGTAATTTCTGCCTTCCAGAGGGGCAGGCAGATACAGTAGACCGGCTACGGTCACTGACACACCATCCAACATTCTTTCTATACTATGTTTGAAATATCGTTCTACAATATTCTCAAAATGTTTAGTATTTAGCAGTTTAGGCTGAGTGGTGATGAATCAGTTCCAGGACGCTGTCCTTTCATAAAATAGACATGTAGATGATGACTCATATAATATATGTATATATATATATTTCTAAATTACTGTTATTTATTCTATAATGATGATGCAAACATTAGGTGTGGTCGACAGGTGTTCTTAAATGTTCTTCAATATACACAATTTTTATTTTTAAGTCAGGTGACTAACATGTAGCATATACCTACTTCCCTTTGTGCACTTTCATATTTTTGTTTTCTTAAATATTAAATATTATGATATTAAATATTACCCTGCAGTGGGATCTAGCCTACTGCTAGTAAAAATAGTGACAAAATAATTATTCAAATAAACAGTACCTAACCCCTGACAAATAAATGCCTTGTCACTTAAACCATAGTTATTCAGATCCAGGAGAAATCATCATTATTTGTACTAGTAAGATCGCACTTTATACGGAAAGTTTTATAAAGTATAATCAATACAACATAAGGAAAAAGTATGTGCTAGTCTGGGAAAATCATGATACCAGCTGAATTTCTTCCAATAGGTAAACACGATAAAAGACTTCGATGCTCACAGGAGAAGTGCTCATACGAATATGCTTTAAAACATATGTTTGCAACTCCCATGTTCCATTCTCAAAATGATCAGTATTTAGCAGCGACAGCGGGATATCCGGGGAAAATTAGGGTGTATTTAGTGAATGACTAGTCATAATAACTTTGCAACTCGTATCCATTCCTCAAATCAGGCTAAAAAAGATCTAGTAGTAAAACCTATCCATCGTATTTCACGATAGAAAACAGGATAATTACAACACTAACCAATTTCATGGAAAGCAGTTGCTTGACAGTGACACAACTTTGTGTTTTTTTTATTATGTAGCTGTCAATTGTGTTTACAATGGAATTCGCTTGCATTTAACAATCTTCAGTAATAAGAAAATGGACAAATCTGGTCAATACACAGCGAGCAGAGTGCAAGTGTGAACTAAACTTAAGTTGAATAACATTTGTGACTGCTATGGTACTGAGTTGACGTTGAAGTTAACACAAAGATCTTGTTAGATTGTGCGCTGATGCACAAAGAACGAGTCGTGCGAGAGTTACCTATATGAATCCACTGTTTGTATATAATATATTTTTAGAAAAAAAATAATACATACTATTTAAGATTTAGGGGGCTCTGCATATCAGCTGGAAGACACTGAACCTTCCCCTCCCTGAGGGTTTCAGGACGGAAGGTCAGGAAAAACCGCTCACAACGGGCGAGAATAAAGAAAAACCTTTTACAACACGTAATATAGTCTAAAAGATGTTTTGTAGAACATTGTTTAAAATAAAAAAAATAGAAATAAAAAAATACTTGTATTTTTTAAGTTTAATTGTATTCGTGTAAAATTATATCCAAGTACTGTTCTTATCATTTGTCCCACATGCACTGTATTAACTAATTACCTATCAATGAATATATTCGGATGATCAATATGTGTGAACCATATAACATTGACTAAATGTGTGGTTATTATATTAACTTTGGTTATAAAAATGCAATTATACAATGTATTTTTTACCTCATTATAGTATATTTATAAATTTGACAACGATGCGACATATCGATACGTCACTTTGCGAAATAATGTTGCCGGATTGTCAACGATAGAGTCTGATGTAATTTGATAGTGGAATGTAATAAATGAATTAAAATTATCAAATCAATATCTGTAACCTCCTACTCAGGTAATGTCATCATCATTTCCCTGCCCTTATCCCACACTAGGTGGGGTCGGCGCAACACGCGTTTTCGTCATTCGTCATCTCTGCAGTTACACCTTTCGCGCACATATCATTTTTCACACAGTCCATCCATACCTTCTTTGGTCTCCCTCTTCATCTTCCTTCCCAGATAATGTATTTTTCGAAAAATCTATTAACCTTATGTACATGATACGAAGTGTCAAATTGTTGGTCCAATTAGTGAACAGACTATAGGTAGGTTAAGTATATTTTATGTTCGAAGGTTTTTACTATCATACACGAGTCTCGACGTATCATGCACACAGTAGCTGAGCAGCGGAATCTTCCCCATATGGTACAGGTATCTGTAAGCAAGGCTGACGACTGCTGGCGCCTTCGGACAGCGTGCATAAACTTCCTGGCGGCCAATTCTGCTCTTACAATACTTAGGTGGTTAAATCGCAATAGAATTGCTTTACGTGGTAGTTCACCGCCAGTACAGATTGGGACAATAAATACAGAAGTTTAAATAGCCTGGTACTGCGTGTAACTGGACCCCGAATTTGGCCTTAGAATTTGTCTTAGAAATGTATGTGGGCTCGTCAAAATGCAACAACTTTTACTATGGCGACAATGCTGGGAAATAAATCTTTAAACTGTACCGTTCAACTCTATTTGTATTTCTTTATAATATGGAATGTTTTCCAATTGATCATGGAAATTATTGGGGGAGGCCCTCGTCCAGCAGTGGACGTCATATGTTTGATGATGATGATGAAGGAATGTTTTTAATTAAGTGTACTTATTTACCTAAGATTACGATATCCTTGCTTGATTGATACGTATCCTTCGTTAATTGTTCGCTGCGTAAGATAAGCAAATACCTAAAATTTTGCCTCAAACAATAATGCAGATATTGACACGCTTATTTTGTCATGAATCATTCGCTTTAAGTACATGTGTACTTAATTAGTCATAATAATTACATAAGAGATATAATAAATAATTTAAATAAAAAATTGATTCTAAATCGAAATCGACTTCTACCAGTTCTAGTCGCCCGCTCATACGATTTTTTAAAGCTCAAATCCTAACCTAAAAAACTAAATCAAACCCTTATTTCATTATCATGGGACCATCTTGGAAATATCTTCTTTCCAACAGCAAAAAATATCTTCTAAATAGGTATTTTTTTTATCACTATGAACAAGTGTTTGACCACCACCCTGCCTGATGTTAAGCAGCGATGTGGTCTACGATGGAGCACACTTGTTCATTAGGTACCTATTCACCCGCGACTTGAAGACCATCAGACTGTACTGCGCAGGAAACACAGACTCCGGCAAGTCGTTCCACGTCCTGGCGGTTCGCACTATGAAAGTGGACGCAAACCGTTTGGTTCGCGTAAATGGCAAATCCAAACGACGTAGTTATCTGCGTACAATAATAAAAAAAATATACGGTCAAACTGAAAAAGACTCCTATTTTGAAGTCGCTTAGAAACATTGATAATGGTCCTCAACACATAGGTACATTTTACATCATATATAAAAATATACGAGAGTCCTTGACATATCCATCTTACAGTAAAACTATATAACAAAGAAATATGCAACAATTTAAAGTAATTGTCTGTTGTGTCTGTGCCTACAAACATAACCCTATCAAGAAAAAGAAAAATATACAAAACGATAGTTGGTAGATAATTTACCTTCAGTGAACCAAGAAAGTGGTTTTGATGTTGCTAAAAGTATATTATGACAGAGTTGTTATAGTGAAAACTGAACGTAATATTTTTGAATTGCAATGTCAGGATGATAAACCAGACTATTGGTCAACTGAAAACTTACCCGAGATAGGGATTAGAATAAAAAATTGAAATAAAACAGTGTAAAAAATCCAAACTCTATCGGAACCGCCAAGATACGCCATTCGAAACTTTAAAACTTAATTTTGAATTAAACAAAACCAAAATGTCAAGAGGCAATAGCGCCATTAAAAAAAAAGAAGAAAATAACGCGTTCCAAATAAAACTACTCGAAACATGAACGTGTCTGAAGTGATCCGTTTTATTTTGTCTGTTATCAAATTTATTCGCATCTTAATCCATTCATAAAGTGGCGGGAGCATTCATAAATATTAACGTTAGAAGTCTGGTTTCGTTAATATTTCGGTTTTATTTGGTACAACCGCTGTCGGTGGCGCCCAAGTGTCGCCTAATCTTGGCGTGTTGATTACGACATTGCGATAGCTATGATCTTCAAAACACGGTTTGTGTTTTGATAAAATAATTAATTGATTTCACGCCCTTTTATCCTAAATCGCGAGCAATTATCGTATTTCACGGCTTATGGTGTGTTTTTGGTCGCATCGAACAGTGGTTTGGGAACTGTTACAACAATTTTTTATACTTATTATTAGTTTATCTTCATTTTATAACTTCTAATGTGAATACTTCATAAAATTCAAGTATTTGTCATCAAACGGTTGGACCTGAAAATATGAATAGACGATCATTTGTTTTTAATATCAGCAACACGGGGTACGAAAGAGATTAGACTGGGCATACCTATATCTATACTATGGCAAACATTTCATAGGGCAGCTAGTTGTTAAATAACTTTTAAGAAACGACTTCAACTATTCAAATTTGAAATATTTCTGGTTTTCTCATGGGTCCTATTAACAAATAGCAACATCAGCTTTCAAATAAAAAGTGAATCATCCAAATCGGTTCAGCCAGTCAAAAGTTTTGAGGTAACAAACTTAAAAAAACCCGTCGAATTCATAACCTCCTCTTTTAAAAATAGGTGAGCGATAGTCATGAAGTGATGAAAATCATTAACGAATCAACGAAATCGACTGGTCCTATCTCCGGGGGCGCCATAACTCATCTCTTATGAACATACCCCGTATTTCTTGATTAAAATGCAAAAAGCCCGTTTACATTGTGTCGTACCAATTAGTAAGGACCATAAATATCATATTAATCATTTGGATTTCCTTATTCTCCTTTCGGCGAATGTACAGATCGATTTTTGACTCGATTGTTAAATAGTCGTCGCATCGATCGACTCGGTTGACGATGAGGAAGTTTATATTTCATTGGGTATGAATGTTGAATGTGGGTGTGTGAGCCCTGTAACAACGATGGACCCCCGGTCAAATTAAATAAATTCAAGTTAAATCAAGTTACAAACGCTTAGCGTACCGTGGGCATTTGCTTAGCTTAAAAAGGCGTGAAGTGTATTTTTTTATGAATGTTGCTTATGTCATATTTATGAAGGAATAGGGACATGCCTCTGACCAGCAGTGGACTTCGGTGGACTGAATGTGTGCAAATAAAGGTATAAGGTAGGTGGTAGCATAATGTAGGTAGGTGAGTCGCCGATGAGTCGAATTGAGACTTGCCTTTGAATGTCCTATATTATAATGATAAGTGTTAATTTATATCTGCGAATAAAAATGATGTTGCTCGTAAAATTTTTGTTACTTTTGCTTGCTTTATTTCCATTATCAAATAACATGTTTTTGGTCACACGCTTATACCTATACCACCAACATCATAAGATTTTTAATTGCCTACAATACATTTCCGAAACCATATAGCGCTTTAAGCGCGGTGTGGTGAAAGCTCAAGTTAAGCAACACGAGTAGTCATTGGATGGATGACCGTTTGAGAGATTGAAGTGGGTAAAAATATCTCTGATCTGCCTTTTAGACAAAAACAAAATTGAAGAACCATTTGTTCATGGAATTCAAGTAAACCTAGTCAGGTTTTTGGTCCCGTATTCTGAAAGCTCAAGCACACACCTCTTCTCAAGTAACGTTTGTGGTGCTCAAAGTGTATATGAAGTGTGATTATTAATTCTCACATTCTGAAAGAAAAATCAATGCTTGTCTAAAGTCTAAGACCCATTTGTCTCTTTTTGACACTTGCCATTAGAGGTGGACAAAGAAAAAAACTTACCTGCGTAGTGTTCTCGTTTCATAATACGGATCTTTGTGTAAGCGCACGTTGTCCCGTTCAACGGCAGAATATTCATATTCCCACGATAAAAAAAAGTTTATAAGTAACTAGAAATATCATCTTAGTGGAAAAAAATAAGTTTGCGAAATACCACCACGTGAAATCGCGGACAACCAACAAGTACAATGTAAACATAAGACACGTGAAGTATAATAGCCACTCATAGTTGTGGTGTATGTACAGACCGACAAGGATCTTTTTGCGCGTGAGTGCCGAATAATCTATGTAATTTCTTATTATTCCTGTATTTCTCTTTTACTTGGTTTATTTAAGGAGCTTTGTATAAGCTTTTACTGTAATGATATGTACCATTTTCCATCAAAGGAAGATTACATGAGTTTAAATTGTGATGTGAAACTGTATAGCCACGTGTCAAAAGAACCTTGTAGTATTGTATTTGTAGCTAGTCACTTGAGTATGCGTGTCAGTGTGTATACATTATATACGTGATGTCTGGCATGCCTACAATTGAATGCGTCAAATAGCTATTACACGTAAAACGCAATTTTATAATCGCAAAGGTGGAATTCGCGTCTATCTATCGCACTATACACATATTCATGTAAAGTTTCTTTCCATGACCTAAGAAACTAATTTTAACACGGAGCCGTAAGAACAGAAAAAGTTTGATTTATTCCAATACGACCTAACAGAAATTCTGGCCTGCGAAGTCTTGTAAGCCCCATATAGTCATATAGTTTTGTTAATTGTTACTTAGTTGATTATATAAATGTTTAAACGTGGACATATAAGTATGTATCTAAAAATATCGCGCAGAAATCAAGCCAGTACTCACAATGATAAAATTAAAGTAGGTACTCGGCACGACTATTGGAATTAATAATGAATTGTCGTAAACACAGGCGTGCGCAATGCGCATCTTCACTGGAATAGTATCTGCATGTTTAACAGAAAACAAGAAATATCAACATTAGGTACATGCCATTGCTAACATAATTAAACGATTTAAATACCTATGATGTGAGACTTAAGTGCAAAGACCACGACATATTACACATTCATAATACTTCATTTTGTATTTTTCATACGCTTTTTAAGAATTTGTTCTTCGAGTTAGAATCTTCGGCTTAGATATTATTGGTCCAGAACCTTTATATAGTGAGTTTCTAAGAATTCCTGAATGTTCCATAATACCTACAATGAAGAACATTAACTCTACTAACCTATATTTATGTCTATTTTTCTCAATTTTATCAACTCTGAAAACTATATTTTACTCTAACTATAAAGCCATTATGAGGTAGCCATTGATGTCCCAATTATTACACATAACGAGTCCTTGTGTTAATAAAACAAATCTATATCATTCATTAATTTCATCATACAATCCAACAGATAATCCATCTAAATAAGTTGGACTACAAAAACGACTGGAGATCTTAAACAGATAACTTTAATGCCATTAGGATTCATTAAACGAAATAAATATACCATTTGAAGGTGTGTTTCTGTCAGAACCGACCTATTAAACAACAGATAATGGGCTATAAGAACGTTAAATAACATTATTAGTCTATTAATGAACGCTATAATGCCATAATATCGCTATTTGGGAGTTTGTGTAAACACAACATTATATATAGATCACGCCATGGAAAAAAGTTGAGACACAACACAATCATGGGGAATTAAATTGATGTATGGATATTGTTTCATTAGTGAAACCCTGAAACTGGCACTAAAACTGTCACGAAGAGTTTTCAGGGCCCACACCAAGATCCCGCCTAATTCGAATTAATTGAGACAACAAGGTCTACAACTCATCTAGGAACGCAAGCGTAAGCCTAAATTCATGAAGATGTAGAAAACCTTTTTGTTTTTAAGACAAAATCTTTTCGACACCTGGCGCAAAGAGAAGATTTGTAAGGCCGAGTCTGCTACTCTCGTACATGCATCACTGTGTCATTGCAGACACACATGATAAGCATCGCTCCTTTACTGAAAAACATTTCTCTCATTTCAGAGTAACGAGATCAATAATGCACATCGTTTGACGCTGCTATGCCAGACCAATGCAACTAAATCCAACTACCACACCTCAGATTCTTCAATCAGTCTGCTCGTGGCAATGTAGTCAATAAAGTGAATGATTGAACTAAGGGACATACACACTGTGACAAAGATCTATTGACGCGTGGCCAAGAAATTTGCACCCAATGCAACATACATTCAAGAAAGGAAGACTTGAAGGTTTAGTTGTCATTGAATTAGGAAGTCATGCGACAAAAGATCCTTGCAGCAAGCAAATGAAAGTAAGCGTATTTTTAAACGATTTATACGATATTTATTATATGAGTATAAATATGTTTAAACGTCGTTTGTGCCTTTTTTATTGCTACAATGATTTCCTACAAAACATTGGACAAAGGAAAATGTGCTTTCAGAATTCAACCGCACTGATTTTGACACAACAAAGTCTTGTGCCAAGTCAAAAAAATGTGTCAAATCAAAATTTGTACTATCCTATGTCTAACCATACAAATTTATTTCTGAGATAACAGGTGTGACGCTTCCAAACAAAAAAAAAATAGAAGCACGTACCCACCAACATTAAAAAAACACTTTCTTTATAATTTTGTTCCGGTGTCAACCGTTAAACAATAGTAATAAAACGACTAAAAAACAATAGTTAACACTTTCATCTGTACCAGTGCCAAAGTCTGCGTCACTTGTGAATTCGAAAGAATATTCATTTCCTATTAAACGGCTCTTAAACGTCTATTCACTGTTATTTCGAACGTTATAAACAACGGATCTCTTCATTAAGACAGATACTTACAATATGGTAATAAATCTCTGTGAAGAGATTCACAAAACAATTTACCCAGTATTCATTGAAGTGTGCCATAGTAGATGTTGTTACTACAAAATCTACCTCGGCATTGTCGAGTGGCGGGTTCCGAACAGTGGACCTGAGCCAAACACTGCTCAAACGAAAATATCGCATATAATTTATCGAACATCATTCTGCAAATACTTTCACAGTGACTGTGTTGTTATCAAACGTATTGCATATTTCTTTTGCGAAAATATGTAGTACTTACCTACTATGAGAAATACCTAGATTCTCTCGTTGTGATCGGTGACTTCTCCGGAATAAACAACCTCGTTGCTTCGCGTTATTTTTAACGACTTTGAAAGGATATCTTATTTGTGATACACTTTATTATAAGATCTACATCCACATTTTTTGTTTGCAGGTAAAGTGTTTAATTGAATACCTACTGATAGTACTTTATCCACAAGACAAGCCAATTTTGGTGTTATAGTGCAGCCGCTGAGAAAATGCGGTTGATACTTTTTTACATCGCTGTTGTATCCACATACATGTGCGGTCTGCAGGTTTGCTCATAATGTTTCCTTCATCTTTAGGTAATTGTGCAATTCGAAGCTCAATTTATAGATATTATTCGTGTCCCTCACTAGTCATAAACTAACTGACAGACTTCAGTCGCATTCCAAATCTAGACTGCTCCACTGTACGATGGGTACAACGTTCTTTTGACTGTACGATCTGATTGAAGACAAACATACTCGTAAATTAATAATATGTATCGACATCCGTAACGCTATTACGTGGATGGATGAACTTAATTAAGTATATTCATACACGAACGAATATTCTGAACGCCACATTTATTTTTTATTGTTTTAATTTTAGCTGGGGTAGTGATAAATCTGTCCTATTCAAGGTCCCTTGTTTATTTCCTTCGCATCACGTCAGATCCGTCTCCATTATTGTAGTATTTAAAGGGCACTCTCACCACCTACGCCAATATGATTGAAGGAGCAGACTCTCGGTTATCAATCAAACAGCAAGAATGCAAATTATAATTGTGCTCGGCCGTGTCTCTCTGTATTATGCTTGCAATTTATTTGAGCTCGACGCTGCGCCCGCGCCGTGGGGCGGGGCGTGCGCATGCGCACCGGGGTGGGAGATAACCGCCAATTATATCAATAAACTAGCTTTCCAACTATATTAATCAACCTTGAAATTTTTCCACGCGGATTTCTACATGAGCGATCTTTTTAATATTAATAAGGTTTCTTCCGAGAACACACTAGGCACAATACGATACATCTGTGTTATGGACATTTCCTTTGGTAGAATATACCTCGTAACTTTTGTTTTAGTAACGTCCCTACAGTCGCATACAAACTAGACATAACTGGCATGTTATCAAAACGTGAAATGTAATATTAAAAACTGCATCGGCAATGTAACACGGGGCGTCGGCCATGAGGTTTTACATCAAGAGGCGTTAGGTCGACGCGAAGCAGACACGCGTGGGCGCTGCCCCGTTTCCCGGGCTAAATATAATTTTCACTTGATCATATAATTATATGGAGATTAATGAGTGACAGAGACGCCAGCACAGTGGGCTAAACTGCACGATACGACGGGAAACGTTTACTACAGACGTACAAAGTTATCTCGGCGCGCGCGCAGGCTAATGTAGGTATCTAACTAAAAATTGTTTTGCGCAGTGTTTGTACACACAATTATTGTTTGCTGTGGCGCCACCGTATCGTCGTTTCTGACGTTCTAAATGCTGATTTGTATGACTCGGGTTAAATGCGCAATGATGTTGAATATTTGTTTATAAACTTGATAGTACTTAATCATAAGTATAGATAGAGCACATAGGTGCAAGTTTAGCCTAGTCTACCGTCAAATTCTGGCTTGTAGGTTTGCTTTCGACAGAAAACAATTTTACAGAATCTAGTACGCTACAAAAACACAACGTGACAGGGGGGAGCCCATTGCCGTTATAGGGTTCGTACATTTCATCAAGGTTTTATCCTGTACGAGCTTTGCGTAGCGTACATAGGCCCTGGAAATGAGTATAGCTGGGTTGCAGATCTAAATACTTCGAGGCCATCCATAGGCAAACCTTAGTACTAAGGAGGAAGGGATAGTTATCAATTATATTATTAGTTACTTCTACATAACATGTAATGGAATAACAGATTCTGAGTCATACACCTATGTACTACGTAAAGTTTAGGAAAATATTTCAATGACACATCGATTTTTTTAAACTATTTTGTTCCTTGTGTCAGGCAGATATTTTCTAATAGATGTCGTAATCTATACCAAATAGTACAAAATAACATTTTGATTGTTATTTAATGGATATAATGTTGCGATAGATTTTTTTTAATGTCGGCATTTATAAAAAAAAAACACATAACCACTTAAATTGTGTTTCATATTAGTGGTATTTATCGCGTGTAATACCTATAGGTCAATGTTACAAAATTACTCTTCGTCTCACAATTTATTAGGAAAACCTTCAATATGTTGGATATCATCCTCTATCATGTTTTGTCAATGCGCTAGGTGAAACGTTGCCCATGTTTGCTTAGCGAGTGCTTCTGCCTCCTACCCCCTTTCGGACTAAAAAGATACACACATCAAAATTGTCTAGGGATCAAGAACATTTTTAGCTCTAAAAAAAAATATTTAAATCAAATCTAATCTTCTGGATTGCTCTCCTACCTAATTCCCCGTGCTTGTATCACCACATTTTGAATAAATTATGAATAAATAACATTTATTGCAAACTTTTAAAATGTACTTGATCCCTAGACACTTTTGATGTGGTTATATATATTACCTCTGTATTATTATATTTATGTATTATTTTGTAATGTACAGTGTGAAATAAGGAATATATTCATAATCATCATCAGCTACATGACGCCCACTGCTGGACGAGGGCCTCCCCTAATGATTTCCATGATCATTTGGGGGGAAATGCCAATAATAGCCACGCTTGCAGGCGAGTTGGCGACCGCAGTGGTGTTGGTTTAACTCACAGAGAGCGCTCTGGAGGATTCCCTCTTAATAAGGATAAGTTGGGATAGTATGGTAACACATAATATATTCTCTTCGCCATCACCACACGGAGTATATTTATTCATTTACCTTTGATGCAACCTACAAATGAATCCACAGGTGTTCAACAATTATATTCGACGATTTAATACTATTAACATAGAAATAAATCTTTCGTAATGCAAATTATAGATAGTAAATTATTACCGACATTATTATATTAAAAAATATGTACATAGTTTTCCGTTGGTGCAGTACAGTCGCGGCACAGACATCGAACGTGACTTCTAGCACAGTTTGATATGAAAATTACTGGTCAGTTCGCTTATATAAATGGGTAATGACATCATTATTCAATTATCGGAAAATTATCTTGATTACAAAGTATAGTTATCAATAGATAATCTATGCTATCAGGGCGACTATCAATTTGTTAGACTAGCACTATACGGAAGCGGATCTCTACGTTCTTCTCGTTATTTCAATACGAGTTAAGACTAATCTAAAAGTAAAATCACGTGTTACTTTGATACTAGAACACACTCCTAATCGTGGTTCTTCGTTTTAGAAATGGACTTTTGAAAAACCTTCAGTTGGATTTTTTTTAGAAGAAGGTTTAAAAATCTCGCTGGCTAAAAAAAAAGGAGAAAAGTAAGAGGCTGGAAAGCCTACACGGCTTTCTAATTACTTACACTGTTTATAAATCACGAATGTTTAAATCGATTATGCTGAAAATCGATGCTGTACCTCCCCACCAATTTTCAACTTAATAATAATAAAACTGACATACATACTTGGATATACGTATATATAAAGGATGTTATTGTTTTCATGAAATACTAGTCCACTAGTTTTACAATACTTTTAAGAGATTATTTTCATAACGCCTATTCCCTTATAAAGTACGTCTAAAACTATCTGACTAGAAATGATGTTTCATCTCTTAGGTAAAGTTTTTTTTTACGTAATATTTGCCTACGTCTTCTCTGTAAAATCATAACAAATGTAATGTACGGTTTGTTAGTAAATTTAAACATAAATAAATACACATGCGTCTTTAAGTGCTAAATATGAAAACTTTCAACATATTATGTTATTAATATTGCGCAATATATTATATTAGTAGGCACGTGGACCACGTGTACACTACACTACATACGCATATTTATTTAATTCTTTCAAATAGGTATAATACCTAACCTACGTATATTGTTCAATACTCAAATAAAAGAAAAATGTACTTACCAACTATTGTTTTTACTTATTTACATTTATCTACTAGAAAATAAAATTTCGAATTAAGTTTTATGGAATTTAAAATTATCTCAAAGTAATTTCGTGCCAAACAAGGCCTTTTTCAGTCTCTAAAAAACTTTTAACTCTCCTAGAGATTTAGTTTCCGAAAGTTCTTTCTTATACTCAGTCTTTTTTTTTTGTTCTGAAATATATGTACTTACATGGTAACGTGCATCTCGTCAATTACATAGACATTAGTAATACAACAACAAAATTACCGAATGCGTTAAAATCGATTTGGACACTTATTTCCAACCATTCGCTTCGAGTGAAAAAAAAGTAAATTTCCCACATAACCTGAGCAAGTCTAGGCTAGCCACATGACAATCAAGAAGCCTATGTCGTGATGCCTACGAGCCGTATCAAATTACAGTGTGTACAAAGTATCGCGTTTAGTCTTTAGGCGGCCCGCTCTCGGCTGCGCTCACGCACCCCAGATAGCTAACACACGTGAAACGACAGCTTGTCCAATAAATTTTCATTGAACACAAAAGATGTTGAGGCCTGATTGGCACTGACCTATTGTTATCAAACAGTTAACCTGCCTACAAGATTATTTCATCGCCATAAACGCGTTTGTTTTTTTTTACACAAATCTTACGGACGTCTACATAAAAACATTCAGTCGCCGGCAGTCCCCGAATCTAAAAATGTATTTAGACTGTCTGGGTCTTGAGAATTTGTCTTTCACTCGAGATTCGTGTTTTTTTTTTATATTTTGCAATAAAAATGCGATAGTAATAAAGAGACGATAGTGATGTATGGCCTGATATGATGCCAAGTGATATTGTGTTATGGTGGCGCCGCCGCTCCTTCGATTGTTTGTTTTCCGAGCTCCATTACCCTCAGAATGTAGCCGGCTGCAGCGCGCAGCCGCCGACGAGCGGCGATTACTCCATTTGACGTGAAGAAGAGGAGGAAGGTCGCCGGAGGGTGTGGCGTCTCCCTCGCCCCTGATGACGAGCCAAGCATTTGAATACAATGCCGCGATACCTCAGGGCCGCCCGCGCACATGCATGCATAATCCACAATTTAAAATCCGCCACATTCTCTGTATGAGTGATCGGTGCATCTATTGTATCGTACCTACAACACAAACTGCAAAGCATTGCATATGTAATCTGACACAGTTGTTTTATATTGTGATGTGTTTACAATCGGTCACATTGCTCGGCGAGTGCGACCGGGGGCCTATTACATGTGCAGATATTTCTCATTAACAGGAACAATTTAAAACTGTGTCCGACAACTTGCATTCCGTAGTTTGTTTATTAATTAATCCTCAAGGGATTGCGCATTACCTTGTTCTAGAATATCGGATGAGTTACATGCGTAACGACATTTAAATATGGTAAACAAAACAAACGTCGTCATCCAAAGTGCAATCAATGAAGATAGAGTTACATAATTTGTAAAATGAAAGATTTAAGTACGTACTAATTAACTTTAAGTAACTTTCATCATACAGACATGTTGATAAAACTAAAAGTAATTAGGAGGAGCTGAAGAATCAACCCTGGACTTACTCGTAAAAGTGAAACGGCCAATAGTTATATCGATTGGCAATCAATGTCTGTTAAAGTTTCGATAAAAACATATGGGATACAGATAGAGCAATATAGTCAATCTTCCCGCATAATATTCCGATATCAGCCATCAACTCAACAATAACATCCTCACCTACGTAGTCAAACCAAAACTATTGCAGATATCATTACGACATGAAAAGTGGGTCTGAAGCTCTGAAGAGCGTCCTCGTGAGGAGAGACCGGCGTCGATCGGTGACAGCAAAAACTGTGTAAAACAATGGACTTAGCCACCGTGGTCGTCTCGTGGCCCCAATAGAGTCGGCCAGCAAGCGACGACTACGGCGCTGAGGAATACCTATTTCGGATGTGCCCGCCCCTATTTGGAAAGCTGCGATTCAAGTCTCGATCGGTATCAGCCAGTTGCGTTTATACGCCTCGAGCTGTCAGATACACATATGTACGGTAAGCATTTTATGTATACTCACCCGAATACATCTGTGATGTGTAAATGAGTTGTGTTTGTTTTCAAAGATAATAGGTATGTGGTAAGAACTTGTTCTTACCTTACTATAACAATATTTTTTAACAAAGTTATGCACATACTCGCGCCTTTTAATCACAAAGGACTAGACAGAAATACTAAGAAAATACCCACAACACAACAGTACAGGTGGTAAGCCCATCGTCCCGTTACTGGGTTCGTGCAAATTAACGTTCGCGGGTTTCCTCAATTCTGAAAAGCACTGCGTTCTTGCGTGTTCCATTAGACATTGTACTATAAAGTACCCATTTACTGTAGTGACTTTCCACATAGTTTGAATTGTGAATATACTTTCATATCCAATAAAAGTTGATTCAGTAGAAAGTGCAATTTGCAATAAAAACTTGGCAGCAGCGTCGTTGCCGAGCGAACGCCGCAAAGTCCATGCTTCATAGACGTAGAGCCAATAACCCACCGCATAGTTTGTTGACATACAGGAAGTATACTTAGCGATATTACGGCTTGAGTTTATGACGTAGCTTTTTTATACACTTCTATACCATTTCATCATCATTTAACTGTCTTTCAAAAGACTCGAGTGATGGATCTCTACCCTTATTTGGTGTTAGGAAATTGTTTGTGAAATGTTCCTAGATGTGATTTATAATTTAATATTATTGCTACTCAAAAGTTTATTGAGTCTTCATAAATTATTACAGTACTAATGGCATTTACGAACCTATTCGGAGTATTTGATATTTTTTTAATAAAAACTTAACCGATTAACATATTATTTATGTATTTCCACGTACACTTATAGATAGATATAGATCACCTAGGATCACGAGGTAAGGTGTTTGATACATTTGTCGAACTACTACATGATTGTTGACATTGATTTGACAGATTTTCATCCTGTTTCTGTCAATGATGTCATATTTTGTGTGAGAACTAATTTTCATGGTTTCAGAATACCACTTAAGTTCACTTTTAGTTCACTCAATTTCCCTCTAACAAAAGCAGGATGGTACTGAATTTGTCAGCACTACAGACGTGTATCTGTGAGACTTCTACAGATATTCCGATATCAATAGTCAGTACCTACTTATTTGTATAGTATGTCTCTTTTACATAAACATGATTAGAGAGGGACAATTGTCACTTTGGTAGAGATCTGTTTTTGAGGGTAGTTTTAGAATACGGCCCTCTGAACACAATTTGTAATATTTCTGTTAATATGTCGATAATTTATTCTCACGCTCGAGAAATTGATAACATGTGTTAATTACGAAGAAAATTAATAATTATTACTGAATATTAATCATAATTAATAGATAAATTCATTGCATACTATCTACGGAATACGTACAATAAGGTCAAAGCGAGCAACTTCTACTCTCGTTGACCTAGAATGATGAAAATTTGCAAAAAAAAATACAAGGTCTTTTATTACTGTCTTGTGTGTAATGTAATGCCAAATGTGATATTGTTGAAAACTTGCACATGTAACAAAAAATACCCTTGGTGAACCATGAACATTTGTTTAGCAAGCGCCTCAGCCTACCCCGCTTTAGGATTAAAAGGCGTGAAGTTAATTTTTTTTTAATATAAAATAAAAGTATCCTGAAAGTGACATTTCGACACGGTCATGCGGATGTATAACCTAGTAAAATAGTGTACCTTTAATTTTTAAATTATTTTATCATCTAATATATATATAATATATATATATTATATTAATGTAAGGTGTTACAAAACTAATTCATTATTAGTACACGTGTACCAGCACATTCCACAAGTGGTTCCATAAATGGGAAATTTAAAATGTTTGTTCATCCAAATACCGCTATATGTAGAGATGTGTCCAAATTAAGGATTATGCACTTTAACATGATGTATTAGTGATGATGATTGTGTACCAACTATTATGGCAGAACTTGGGTAGATAAAACGCTAATCAGACACATACAACAAAAGCACCTATATATAAATTAAATGTTTTATTGGGACTTCCAACCCAAAAACCCATGGTAAAAGATGGCCCAGCCTGAACGATTTTGAATTCACAATAATTAAATAATTACTGTTCTGTACTAAATATCTTCTTGTTACCATTAAATATTTACACGTCTCAAAATACAAAATCAGGTAAATGTGCCGATTAGTAAACAGAAAACCACAGTTAGTATGTGGTGTATAAAGCTCGTCGTACTGTATGGGTACATATTTTTTCACCCAATGACGTCAACCACAACTTTCGTAGAACTCGTAGGTGGGTACCGACCGACAGAAGAAGTTTAAACAGCCCTTTAAGAAGGTGTAAAAATACCTTTATGACAATTCTAATTGGCCGATCCTTTGAGCTGAAAATAGTTCTTACACTTCGGACAAAAAACATTTAAAAGCTTCACTTTGGCAATTTAACTTAATCCGCGGCTTAACCTCAACGGGATCATTATGATAATTACACTTATAAAAGATTACGACGTGTCTCGATATATAAGTTCAAAAGTTTTATTTTGAATTGAGCATAAGAACGCTTTTTTTGTTTTTGTTAGCTATACATTAAAAAAACATGTGTAAGGCTCATACAAATGACGTATTTTAATATTATTGTTCTGGCTATTCGCAGAATAAGATATCTTTATTGGCTCTCTCTTTCAGCGAGAATGTTTCGTCAAAGTATTATTGTTAAATACTGTATCTAGCCATTTAGAATTTTGTCACGTGACTCGTACCTTTCATTCTAAACACCTTTTGTTAAGGTTTGCGTACACAATACCTAATTAATGTTGCGCAATGACTTTTCCAAAAGCCGACAACAGATGGCGTGACTTACGCGCGTGACTTTTGCCTCGCAACTGCCAATCACTAGGGGACGATTCACACCAAACTGAGTGCAACGCAGTGCATTTTATAATGTTCAACGAAAATTGATCTTATATTCAACGAAATAAAGCTCCGTTCGACTTTCCCAAGACACGATATCGCTACAAAACATGACAAGTTCTCGCATATGATCAACTTCCACAGAGCACGCTAATGTGAACTTTAATTTCTTTTACAAAAGTAACAATATCCAATATTTAATATTCTGCGTTGCGTTTGTTGTGAATCGTCCCTATAGTTCGTCCTCATACCCGTTGCCCATCATCATCGGCAGCTAGGTTGTAAAATGAA
>SJJU01002699.1:0-31866 GCA_012932125.1 Conopomorpha cramerella | reverse complement strand
ATTAAATGTTTCAAAATATTTACTGTTGTAATCAATAAAAATAGTTACAATAACAGAAATGCACGACTAGGAGCTGCATTAGCCGCCTCACTCGCTTATTGGAAAGTTTTATTGTATTTTGTTCTACACATTTGTTTTATTAAAAATAATTAGATTCCTACATCAGTATGAGGGAGATAGAATAAGTTTTATTTTTTATGGTAGAATAAGTTTTAATAATTTTCGGTGATCAATAAATAGATAGTTAAAGGCAGCAGAGAAACGCAACCAGTTTAGTTGGTCCACCGTGTGACGAAAAATCCGTTGCAAATAATCGACAAATGTCGAATTATCCCTTCTTCTACTAATACATTAATTTTATTTTTTGGGCAGATTCCCATACACTACATTAATGCGACATATATTTTCGTAAACTAGAGATGTTTATCTAAACATCCAAACCAATTTTGTTTCTGTAGGCCGTGGGTATGGTTTCCATACTAAGTTGCCCAGTGACCTTTGCCTTTATGATGGGGAAGGTGGATTCGCCGAACTACTCCTCTTGTGCTGTAGTCGACGATGTGCAAAAGTTTTTGATGGAGTGTGTCCGGAACCACTGATAAGAGACAGGAACTGTGTTCCTTATATAATTTAAATAGTTAGACGTAGGGATATTTCAGTCAATTTTAGCTGCTCCTACTTCAGAAGTGGTTAAAATGCTTTTTATGCTTAGTGTCTGCTTAGATCAGTAGTAACAGTAAACATTTATGTACGGTTATGTTCCTATTTTATGTAGTATGTACTTGTTAGGGTACGATGGAACTGATATAATCACTGTGTGTACTGAAGTCCCTAAATAAATAAGATTAAAAAAAAATATCTTCGATCTTGTATATAAAAATGAATTGCTGTTCGTTAGTCTGGCTAAAACTAGAGAACGACTGGACGGATTTGGCTATTTTTGGTCTTGAATTATTCGCGGAACTCCAGGGAAGGTTTAAAAGGTCTATTTCATCCAATATACGGGGTACAAAGTCGACTTCCTATGGCAAAATAAATGTTTGCCGGGACACCTAGTAAAAAATAAATATATACATTTTCAGGTGAACGACGAGAGCTGGAGTCACAGGAATTCGTTTGAAGCGGCATGGTGTACCGCACTAGCGCACTACTTGGTACAGAAAGGATATGAAGACAAAGAATTGACAATACTGGCGACTTACAATGGTCAGGCGTCACTGATAAAACAGGTTTGAATATTTACATTATAATATTTTTTAAACACACTTTCATAGTGCGTACCGCTAGGATGTGGAACGACTTGCCGGAGTCTGTGTTTCCTGCGCAGTATAGTTTGAAGGTCTTCAAGTCGCGGGTGAATAGGTACCGACTGAACAAGTGTGCTCCATCGTAGACCACATCGCTGCTTAACATCAGGCAGGATGGTGGTCAAACGCTTGTTCATAGTGATTAAAAAAAAAACACTGATCAAGCGTTTGACCAACATCCTGTCTGATGTTAAGCACCGATGTGGTCTACGATGCAGCACACCTGTTCTTTAGGTGCCTGTTCACCCGCGACTTGAAGGCGTTCAGACTGTACTGCGCAGGAAACACAGACTCTGGCAAGTCATTCCACATCCTGGCGGTTCGCACTATGAAAGTGGACGCAAATAGTTTTGTTAGATAGTTGTGCTGCCCACGCAGCAGACTAGTTACTCACGGTTTTTTTTTAGATCCCGTTAATATATAATAATCCAGTGTCATGATGTTTGTTCCCAACGAACTCGTCGCCAAGGCTTTTCAAAGTTGGCATTTATATGTAATTGACAACTTTGGATTTCGAATGGTAAATTATATTTTTATTGAAAATTGAAGAAAATATAAAATTATTTGACCCGTATTTTTTTATTCAACATAAAAATAATGTTTTCATTCATAATTTTAACTTTAAATATTGATTTTTTTCGAAAGAGCGTAAGCGCCATATGACGTCACTATAATGGATGCACAGATCAAACATAGATAGAAAAGAAAACTATAGCTGTCAATGTCAATTTTCAAGTTGTTGTTTGTGCAGATCGTTGTTTTGTTTACTTTTGCTGTTGAAAGGTGTGTTTATTTATTTGCTAGCCACGTCGAGTCAGAGTAATATTACTCCTAACATTTCTTTTTCTCTCGTTCGGGTTGATGCATTTTTTATCGTGGCGTGAAATAGCGTGGTTTTTTGGTTTATTCCAAGAATGGGTGGGACGAAAATAAAACTACCTATTTTTGTTTGTTTTGAAACTGACGATTCTGCTGTCACTAATATTGTCAATTTTATTGATGTGTACAAAATATGGATTGGCTTGAATCCCACCTAGTTCGCACAAAGTAATGACGTCATCACATGTATTTCACATTTTACGTAATATCTCCGAATTTACGCATCTAAAAAATATAATATTTTTTGTATAGCATCCTGAAACGAAAATACAGAAACGGTTTTTTTATTTATACTGCTTATTAGGTATGCAAAGTTATCAATTTCGTCCAATTTGAGAGATAGGATTGTTTATAATTCGTGACATCCACTGCTGGTCACAGGCCACACTGGAGTTTATACTAATTGTATATATTCATAGTTAAGACAGGACAACGTCTGTCGAGTCCACTAGTTTTTTTTTTAATTAGTCGTTAGTCGTTTAAAAATTACTTGTGTTCCTTTCAGATGAGCAAGAGTTACAGCAAACTAAGCAACGTACGGATCACTGTCGTAGATAATTTCCAAGGCGAAGAGAACAGGATAGTGATATTGTCTCTAGTTCGGAGTAACAGGGACGGCAAGATTGGTTTCTTGAACGCGCAGAACAGGATTTGTGTTGCTCTTTCCAGGGCTAAAGAAGGTAAAGTTATTATTTAATTTTATATTTAATTTAAATTTAAAATCCACCCACAGTAGCCATATGGTGGTAGCCTTTAATTAGGCAACATATTATAATGTACCCTCTAGTTTTTATAACATTATTGTGTGTCTTGTTGTATTTAAGTGGCAACACTGTATGGTGAAACGTCAAAGTTCTGACAGATCCTTACAGAAATTGTTGCCATAATTAATTTCACTACACTCTTACCAAGCTATAGTATGTATTTTTTAGAAATACCTCTATAACCTACTAGCTGTTCCGCGCGGTGTTAGTCGCGTTTTCATCGTGACATTTCATGACATCATTTGATGCATTTATTTCAGGTTTCTACATGTTCGGCAACATGAATCTCCTGAAGTCTGCAAGTACCGCATGGCGTGACGTCAGCACCAAATTAGAGCGAGACGGCGCTATCGGGCCAGCTCTTCCTATATGTTGCGATACACATAAAGATAATGTCATCATGGTAAGTAACTCAGACCAAGCACTACTTGCAAGCCGCGTACCATCCTCATTCTGTCTCTTTTCCACCAAAATGTAAATGAAAAAAAAAAAAGTGTGCTCCATCGCAGACCACATCGCTGCTTAACATCAGGCAGGATGGTGATCAAACGCTTGTTCATAGGGACAAAAAAATGTAATTCTGGATCCAAACTGTCACTTTTACTGCTAATTTGACAGTTTGGATCCAGATTTGCCCTGATAAGCAGTAAGGGACAGAAGATGTTTTTTCTTACTCTTCTATTCCTGCATGATTTTCATATCGCTGTGTCGTTTTATTCTAAACGTCAGAAGCCGAAAACAGATCACAGTGGCGTGCAATTGGAGAGGCCTATGTCCAGCAGTGGACAAGTATGGGCTGATGATGATGATGTGTCGTTTCATTCTAAACGTCAGTTTAGAATTACAAGCCTGGTTGTTTTTGGTTAGAGGTAAGTAAGATAGAGCCATTGTCAGAACTGAACTAAATCGAAATAGGATTATAGACACACGGAACCAGGTTTTGTATAATAATCCTGAAAAACGGTTCAACCAGTCGAAAGTTCTCAGGTAACACACAAAAAAAAGTAATAAAAAATATACAGACACATTGAGGACCTCCTATTTTTTTAAGATTGTCAACAACAGGATGTCGAATGACTTGCCGGAGTCTGTGTTTCCTGCTCAGTATTGGCTATGTGCGCGACGGTGGCGACGCGTAGCGTTTACAACATTTGCGGAAGCTGTCAAGTAATAACAATGTAAACATTGTTAGTTTTCTTTGCAAATATAAATAAAAACAAAGATTAAAATAGTATTATTGACGACAATATTATGTAAGTGAAATTTATTCAATAGTTTGTAAAATTTATATAATAATAAAAACCGGGTTTGAAACTATTACACAGAATATTAGTTACCAACCACAAACTGAGATAAAATGCAATAAATTAGAATTAGCCGAGCATGTAAGAACGCAACACGTTAAAATTTAACAACGCAACAACAGTCATGGCCCATTTCTTTGCTTTGATTTTGTACTGCAATCAACACTTGAGCTGAATTTCTGCCGTGTTGTGCGCTGCGGTCGTTATCTCTCTGCCACTACTCGCTTTGCACATAGCCAATAATCTGGAGATCTTCAAGTTACTGGGGTCAATACGTACCTAATGAACAAGCGTGCTCCGTCGTAAACCACATCACTGCTTAACATCAGACAGGACGGTGAACTAACGCTTTTTCACTGTGTTTAAAAAAAAATTGTTACCATCTATAGCAACAACAATCTATAGCAAGTCGTGTGGTGACGGCGCATAGAATACATATTGTGTGTGTCACCACCCCAGCCCAACTTTTTCCGTCGTGGAAGTTGTAAGAGGCGACCGAGGGAACTCTCCAGAGGACGGACAGCAGCGCTCTCTGTGAGTTAAACCACAACCCGAATGCGATCGCCAACATGACTGCATTTTCCCCCAAATGACGGGAATCATTGGGGGAGGCCCTCGCCTAGCAGTGGACGTTATGAGCTGCTGCTGCTGCTCATGATGATTTTTCCCGAGTATTCTGTTTAGGCTGTTTTTGCTTCCCAGAGACCACTGTATGCCGAATATTGGCAACGATCGCTCAATGCCTATTCTTTATTTGTTTCCAATGTCAAATTGCTGTATGCCAACGTTCTTATAAGGTTAATATTAAATCAAAAAGTCGGAATTCAGTAAGTATCTTTTTACTTAATAAAACATTTTTTTTCCAGATTGACAAAGCAGAACTGTTGCACGATTGCTTACAAGGAGATGGATGTTTGAAGAAATGCAAAAATTCATGAAGATAATTCCTCAGTTTAAGTTCCTCAATTATAGCTGTTTTAGTAAAACTGAGCGCGTAGCGTTCACTGACAACGACATTGACAAAATAGTACATCTTTAACATACATAGTATGTTTTTTTACGTTTATTTATTATATTTTTAAGGTGTGTGAACCCTATAACGGCGATGGGCTCACCCCCTATCACGTTGGGTTAAATACGCTTGGTGAACCGTGGGCATTTGCTTATTAAACAAGTGCCTCTGCCTACCCCGCTTTGGGATTAAAAGGCGTGAAGTGTATTTATTTATTTATTTTATTATATTTTTTTTAAGGCGGTGTTACAAAAGCAAGTAGACGCACACGTCTCCCGTGTTACCCGCACATTATGCCCATCCCATAGGAAATCCTGTATAAAATATAGCCTATGTGTTATTCCGATAATGTATATTATTGTTAAGTTTCACTGAAATCTGTTAAGTAGTTTCTGCGTGAAAGAGTTACAGACAGTAATCTAAACTTTCGAGTTTATAGACTATTTTATTTATTTGGGAAACCAACGAGACGTACATTTTATAAAATTGAGAACTTAGAAAATAGAGACTTGTTAGTCAAGCCATTTTACAAAAAAATGTAACGCTAACACGGCGCCTCCCACTGCCTGCCCCTATGTATTCTTAGATCTTAAAACAACGCAACTTATTTTGTTGCGGTTTTCTTTAATATATAGAGTGATTTTAGAGGAAGGTTTATATGTATAATACATGCATATAACAGCAGAGAAACACTTAACCTTTAACTGCATGAAAGTGAAAACCTATCCTTTTCTTAAATTATGTGGCCTGCATCATGGTAAAAAAATAAAAAATTAAAAGTGGTCTAAAGTCAAAACTGCGTTCATACATACCTTTGACAATAATTTAGAATGAAAAATCTGTAGATGGGACGGCTAGACAAAAAAAAATCGAGGATAATTTTACTGATGTAGTATTACATCACTATGCAGCTAAGGGTTAATAATGTATAATGGCAAAAAAACGTTTGCCGGGTCAGCTAGTTTTATATAAACTCAAATAATATTAACAACAGTGTAAATATGTATATATACTTTGTACATAATTGTATACAATCCGAAATAAATGTATAATAAATTGTTTACTGACCTCATGTGTTTTACTTGAATTCAATATACATTCCCAACCTACTTGTGCCTAATTTTGGAGATTTATGTCTTTGTAGAGGTCTATTTTCTACGATTATTTTGATGTTATATTCCCTTTTTCCATTCTGACCAACTAAACTGACCAACTTTTTATGTTCCCAACGGATCATCTATATTTGTGGTTGGTCGGAAATAATCCAATCTACTATTTTTTTTTTCAACTATAGTTAACCTGTTATGTAGTAGCAAGTACATCTGTTCAAAATGTCCACCATGTTGGGGATTTTCTAATGTGCATAGTAGGAATAATCACACTTACCTATTTATTCTTAACAGTATACAAATTGTAGTTTATTCATTTGGACAATGAAACGTGTCGGGCGAAGAATAGGGCTACGGCGAATCGCGAAAAGCGAGGTGTGGTCCCCTCCTGCCGCCCAGCACCGCAAAGTGCAAAAGAGAGGGGGCTGAAAAAGTCCCCTGCGCGTCTAAGGACGCAGTGCGAGGGTGACACCGGTGCGTTCTTTGGAGATCCCGGAGTCACCCGTCATGCACCGCCGAAGGCCACCGGAGGGGTTTTAGTCGGTGTGAGTCCGACATAACCCAGTCACTCTCCTGGGCGGCTGGGTATCCATAAAGGATTTCCCCTTCAAAATAATAAAAAAAAGGTAGGTACCTAATTCGGCTGGGACCACCCTTGGACGTAGTGGCTCAGGCTGTTCCGGGGCCCTCGGAAATAACGCGGGAGCGGTCACCGTGGGGTTTTAGTGGGTGTGAGTCCCACATAACCACGCTGCTGTCCCCGTTAGCGGTGGGGTATCCATAATGGATTTCCCCACGATAAAAAAGGTAGGTACCCAATTGATCACTTACCAGAAAGAAGTATAAAGATTTCTCTAAGAAAAGTCTATTACCTACCTGCTTAACTTGGATATTAAAACAAAGAGTAGGTTGGTACCTACCTATCTAATTAATGTTTATCTATGGTACCTATCTAAGTAATTTACACGTCTTTTTCTTTACAACGTGATCAGTTGGTACCTATGCTCTATAAATAATTTATATTCGTAGCGTGACTTAACTTAATCATTATCCGCAGGTGATTAAATACTTATAGAATAACTATTTACCATAACACTCGTAGCGTACCTTTTAAAATGAGAGGAGAGGCCGAAATGAATCGATGTTTAAAGTCTCTGACAAAAAACACAATTATTACTTTCCAAACAAAGTTTGACAGTAATGACAGTTCTCCGCCCGAAAATCTGTCAGAAAAACGACAAAGAAAATTCCCCATTATTGTGTTAATATGGTCGAATTAGTGTAATAATGTGCAGTGTGCTGGTGATAAAAAATAATGTAGTGAGAGTGAGAAGTAAAGGAGACGAGTCCTATTTGATCAATTTGTTATAAATAATAAATAAATAAATATTTTACAACAACACACACATTGCCTTCATCCCATGTTAAGTAGCTAAAGCACTTGTGTTATGGAAATCAGACAACGAGATATATTTACTTATAATTATATTTTTTTTTAAATTTAAATACATACTTATATGTATATATACCTATATATTATATTATATATATAAATAAACACCCAGACACGTCCAACAAGTACTTAAAAGCTCATCGCCTAAGCACCTGTCAGCGGTGGGAATCGAACCCACGACCCTACGGAGCAGAGGCAGACATGCTGACCGCTACACCAACGGGCCCGTCAATTATTCCCTTGTAATTTTCCACGCAGCATTGAAATGTGATGGTCTACCCTCACGTTTTTGAGTTTTTGACACGACGTTGACTATTGACGACTTTATCGATAGACTATGACAATGACACCAACTTGAACACGAATATAACTACTTTGTGGCAGAATTGTCGCCTTTAAAGCTGAACATAAGAGCCAAGTATAAACAAATATGAAAAACATGCAGGAATGAAAGAGTAAGGGACAATACTTTCCGTCCCTTACTGACCGTCCCATTCCATAGAAGAGTATTTCTGGATCGAAATTGGTAGTAAAAGTTGGTTGGATCCACTTGGCCTACACTCAGTTTGCCGAAAAGCGGTCTACACTCGAGAACTCGTTTGCTCCAGGTCATCGGTTCTACGGATAATATGGCCGACCCACTGCCACTCAGCTTGCTAAACCGATGAGCTACATTTCTAATTCGATCCTTCAGAGAAACGCTGAGCATAGCCCTTTTGCATTTTGGCGCCAACGAAATCACTATTTGTTGACAAATAATGCGCAACCATTAATCCATGTATTTTAGGTAGATTATCCTATTTCCCTTTTTGGAATCCTTCATCCATTTTATTAATCGAATAATATTTACTATTATTAATACAAAAAAAAATAACGGGCAAACTTTTACACCTACTCCTGGCGACTTGATACTATGCGGGCCACGGCTCGCGCGGCGCGTTGTGACATGACGTCACAAGGGGTCAGGTGACTGCGGGACTCGATATTTTTCGAAACTTTGAGTACCTATAAAATTAAAACTACTTACTAAGTATTTCGATAGTCCCAATTAAAAATGTCGGTAGTGCAATTTTAGGAATATGTACTTTTCTACACCGTTAGATTGGCGATATTAATATCTATAAACTTTTTACACATATTACATCAGGTAAAGATACCAAAGATTATAAGCTGTTGTCAATTTGAAGTATGTACCACAAGTAGCTTAGTTATAATATCCAAAACTACCTTCTATCTTCTCTCCTGAACATTTCCGTTTGGTAGCATTTCTTAATAGGGACCATCGATTTACTCGATATTTTTCGAAACTTTTTGATTTTATAGGTACTCTACTTATAAAATCAAAACTACTAATTATTTTTGACTACAACAAAATTACAACAGTATTTGTTGTAGACTGAGACAACATTTCAAGCGATTTAGCATACCTAGTAACATTCTTCATTATGATGATTGATCGTCGGGGCCATGTTCACGATAACAACAAACTTCTAAAGTAAAATTAACAAATAATACTAAAAATGCACTTGTGAAAGAAATAAACAGAAAAAAGTGTATTTATAGGTACTAGGACGTGGCTTGTGTTATGAAGTTGGAACAGGCAGAGTAACAAACAAAACTATGGCTGGACATGCATATTCAAAATGCCACTTAACAGTACCTAAACACTTTTCACTGTTAAGTGGCATTTTGAATTCTTGACAAAATGCATTTTAAACGTTGATTTATACCTCCACTTTCGTTTGGAATTGGAACACTTTAGGAAACACAGACGAAAAGAGTTCTTCAAGAAGCACATTTTTATGAAGAATGTTCATTTTACTTAAAACGAATTTATGTTTTTTGACACCTATTATATGATTTGATTTCTTTAGATACATTTTGGTTTCCGGTGTATTAACGAATATCTTCAATTACCTATGCTATGTTATACAACAGTATTTAATTCATTAATAGTAAGATTATATTTTTAAAGCGGAGCCGTAAAAATGTGTACACTATAAATAACAATTTATTTCTTTGTTTACATTTTACTCGGTATAATGAACAGACACACTAAAGGCTCGAAGCGGCAACACAATCTTCCGATTGAGTAACCCTGACCCGGATTACTAAGTTAGACCCGCTCTCAGAATATCTAATTGATTAACTATCTAGACTGAGTCTAGACTTTACAGCAGCGGCTTGTGGCTGACTACCCACTCGAGAAGCGATATTACACGAGTTCAAAAAACGCAAACAGTGAGTCTGTGGGTCAACTAAAGTTGTTATAAAATGTTTCTTTATTAAAATAATGATTAACAAATCTTCATCATTCAAAATGTTCACTTAAATGCTAATAACACCATGACCTCAACAAACTTAACAACGATCTTCACCGTAGGGAGTCCTATGCTATATACCTACGTATATTATGTTACATATATAGTCCTATGCTGTGCAATATGGATACTTAAAAGTAAAATAAAATAACGTTGTGTGCTTTTACGAAACCACGGTAAAAGTGAAACTCCCTACTCCGCGGCCGACCGTCACGCGACATGCAACACACGGATGAAAAAGTTTGAGACGATGTAATAAAAGTTTCACTTTAATATCTATATTAATATTATAAAGCTGAAGACTTTGTTTGAACGCGGTAATCTCAGGAACTACTGGTTGGTTCGAATATTTCCGTCATACAAGATTTCTATGTAACTTTAACCATTAAGGCTGCACACGCGACGGAAGCTTAGTAACTTCTCCCGTTTTCCCAAAATGTTCCTTCACTACTCTGCTCCTATTGATTGTAGCATGAACCTATGAAAAGTATCCTATAACCTGCCCAGGAGTATGAAGAATAATTGTACCAAGTTTAGTTAAAATCCGTCGAGTAGTTTTTGTTTCTATAAGGAACATACAAACAGACAGGCGAAAAAAATTACTGATTGCATTTTTGGCATCAGTATCGATCACTAATCACCCTCTGATAGTTATTTTGAAAATATATTTCATGTACAGAATTTTATTGACCTCTCTGCAGATTTATTATAAGTATAGATATAGATAAGGAGTGTGCAAGATACCCATATCTATGTTTTTGACATAAAGCTAGGTAAGTAGGTGCTTACCTACATAATTATAGATCCGCAGCAAATTCTACAAGTCATTGTTTCGTGGTGACGTCATTGGAGAAAAAAACTACCTTTATCAACTACCTAACGGTCATTTTCATACATTTATTTGTGGGCATTAACGAACGCGGAACGAAATGATATATACCTTATTAACACTTTCGAGGACATAGCCCGTACGTCACAGTAATAACCACTAAACTTGTATTAATTGCATGAATGCGTTTATTTCTGTGAGTTATAGGAATATTTTGAAGTGCTCAGTGCTAACAAATAATTATGCCTACCTGAAATCTTAGGAAATTGGTACTGTCTAAAATTTAATGTCCCCGAAAGTATTAAGTTGGTAAGTACTAAGCAATATTAATCTTACAGATAACGAAGTACAAAGGTAAAACCTAATGGTTTATCTTTACCTAATAGGTATAACTTTCTTAATAATGCATGTAGGTATACTCGTATCACCCGATAAAAGATCCTAGTACCTATTTGAAATACTTTTGTCATACTTACCTGTAGGTAGGTAGGTAATTCTTAACAATGTCGTTCTGAAAATGACTAACCGGTATTCAGAAAAACCTAAAATACTCTTTCATACCGAGTGTAAATGGATCCCGAGCCATTGTCATTAGAGACGTTGTTGGGTTTGTCAATACAAAAAACTTTTACTGTGGCGACAATGCAAGGAAAATATTTTTTTTTTGTTTCATTTCCACACAAAATGTCATCTCCGGGAGGCAAAAATAAAATCCTATTTTGTAAATAAAAAACGTTGGCGAAACTGGAGACAGTCCATTTATATAATTGTATACTATAGACTCAGTACCATAATACTAAACAACTTGCCCAAGGAACCATATGTTAAAAAATATGTAAAAATAATCACCTCATACAAAACACTTACCTATCAGCTGATTGCTATAATCTATCTATAATATAAAAATGAATTGATGTTCGTTAGTCTCGCTAAAACTCGAGAATGACTAGACCGATTTGGCTAATATTGGTCTTGAATCGCACGTGGAAGTCCAGGGAAAGTTTAAAAGGTGTATTTCTACCAATACATGGGGTACAAAAACCTATGGCAAAACAAATGTTTGCCGGGACAGCTAGTACTTTATACTTACATAATATAAAAAGAGGTAACTTTTTTTTCAGTTGCGTCTCTGCCTTTTGGACTAAAAGGCGTGTATTTTTTTTTAAACATTGACTAATGGGCAATTTTCTTTAACGTTATTCTGACAGATCTTCGGGCGGAGAACTGTCATTACTGTCATACTTTCCAAACAAAGTTTAATTGTTCTCCGCCCGAAAATCGAAGGACAACATCGTGATGAAACCCGCACACCGTGCGGTGTGCGAACCCTATAACAGCGATGGGCTCACCCCCTGTCACATTGGGTAAAATATGCATGGTGACACCGTGGGCATTTGCTTAGCAACTGCCTCTGGCTACCCCGATTTGGGATTAAAAGGTGTGATGTGTATTTATTTTATTCTCTTGTCACAATTGTATGGATAAGGTTTTTTAACGTTTTACAGAAATCATGTGATGTGTGTGAACAGACGAACAGCCGTGAACCAACTCTCAAGTTCAGAGTTATCTTAATAGGGTAGTATTCTATTGTAGTACCTACGGAATCATAGACCACAATATTATGTAACGAACCCTAAAAAAACAAATCATCATGACTAGTTTTTTTTTAAATTCCGCGTTCGTGGTTTTGAGGTCAATAACATTAGTAATCAAAAATACATTAACTTAAAACGTAGCTTCAGTAAGTGCCAGCCTACCTATACATACACTTTATGTCCATAATATCTAAAAGGGGGTGGACAGATCTCAGAGATCAGACTGTCCCTATACCTACAGAGTGGAATCGTGAACATGAACAACTTTTAGTATGGCGACAATGTGGGTAAATAAAAAAAAAAAGTTCAGTCCCCATACAAATTGTCATCTCCCGAGGCGATTTTTTTTCTTCCGTAACACGTACCTATACTATTTTGGTATGCATACTACGTGTAAAAGGACCCCGAGCAATGGTCTCAAAAAAGTTGTTGGGCTCGTAATATGAACAACTTTTACTATGGCGACAATGCGGGGAAACGCAAAAATTTTTTTTTTCATCTCCATACAAAAACAACTCCATATAAAACAGACAAATTTGTTTGCCTCGGAAGATGACATTTTGTATTGGGATCGAAAATTTTTTGTTTCATTGTACAGAAAATTTTAGCCCAAAAACGTTTCTAAGACCATTGCCCGGGGTACTTTTACACTGTGTATAATAGTCCAGCATTTGTTTGGGTGTCTTTGCTAAAGAGTAGGACAAGGAGTCACAGGAGCACATCTCTGCAGTTACACCTTCCATAGACATGTAATTTTTTACACAGTCCATCCACACCTACTTTGGTCTCCCTTTAACCTTATGTCCGATGTCCGTCCACATTCATCGTGAATCCGTCTAATACATACCTTTGTTTTTTAGCTACCTATGTAATCTTAAGAGTAAAGTGCATTAAGAAGAGTGATGCTTCCAAATTCAGGCTAGGTACTATCTTGCTCAAAAGGAAGTATCATATGAAATGATTGTACAAGACAGTTTGATAATGAAATAAATAAATAAATAATTATGATCATAATGACATTAAGATCGTATTGTAGTGTACAGTCGGCCAAAAACTCCTTCTTCAAACTCAAGAAGGAGTTTTTGGCCGACTGTACACTGCAATACGAGTAGAAGGCAAATAGTAGGTAAGTAATCAGTCTTATCTTTTTAGATGCACAATTGCTGCGATGGTCATGAGTAATAACGATATCTTGATACTTAGGTTCACTCAGACAGATAGATAGTAATCTACATACCTACAGTGTTTTACATACCTACCTCCTATATCGTAGTATAAAGATCCAGTAACAGAAACGTCGTTGATGAAATTGTATGTAAGTATAATGTAAGTATTCAATTTTATCCGGCAATGACTTGATTAACAATGTTTCCATGACCATTGCTCGTGATCCTTTTACACGCAGTTTTAACTTGTATAGGGTTACATTTCACCCTTGTCTCCCAGATGGGTAGGCTGGGACTGCAGCCCCCTTAGCAAAGCGCATCAAGAAAGACACGACATAGAGCAAATACGCGCTGTGATTGGCTGTAATGTCACACATCGTGCGACTCGGCTTGTTTCAACCAATCGCAATGCTTGGTATATATTGTCATGTCTTTCTTGGAGCTAGGGTGGAAGATATCCATTTCTCGCATTTATACCATTCGCCTAACCGAAATATCCACATTCATGAAATCTTTTCATGCATGCTTGCTTCCAGTATGAGGAATTTTCAAACTCCAAAAATTGCTTATGTCGCTAGTAGGTGTCCAGGGGACTTCTGTCAGTTGTATTTTAGTACAGTTTTTTAATAATTGGGCAAGTTATTCAAACTTCAGACTCCTTTGTAACATGTAAACACACGATAAAGAAATTAACTGTCACCTTCAATAGGTACTGACTGCTTGAAGTTAGTCATTTCCTTGACTTTTATCCCCCTACTACAGCTAGCGCCATCTGTCATAACTAAGAGAAACTACTGAACCGATTGCTTTGAAATTTGCTTACGTATAGTTAGAAGTCCGGTTTAAATAATAGGGTACTTTTTATCCTGGAAAAAATTGATATTCCCGAGGGAAAACAAAAATATTCCTTTATACCGCAATATAACCGAAGTCCACGCGGGCGAAGCCGCGGGCGGAAAGAGCATCTGCTAGACGGTTTATAACCAGCATTTCCTCTAAGGACTCTTGAAGGACAACTGGTTAAATCTGTCAAAATCTGCCGTCTAGCCGGGCCGCACACCGCTTGACCTTGGGGGAACCTTGGAGGAAGCGCGCGCGCTCTAACCGATGGTTAGAAACACTGGTTTGTTATCTATCTATTATCTAGCCGCTCGTTGCAAACCAACCGAACAAATTGCTTATTCGTGTTGCGGCAGCGCCGAGTGCGGACGTGTTCAAAATGGCGACTGCAAAGCGAGAAAGAGAGTTCTTAGTGGAAATTATAAATCTGTATAGAGACCTGCCATGCTTGTGGGATATAACAAGCGACTTGTCTCGTCGATGGCGCATAGAAGAGCCAAAGACAAGCCCACTTTTTGAAGTTTAGACATCACTGGAGCCATTTCTCAGACAAATCCCTAATGAAAACTTAAACAAAACGCGGGAACTGAGAAGAACCGAGACGTGTTGTCGCATCAAAAACTCGTGTCCGAATGACGAGCGAGGGGGCGTGGTCTGTGGTTTGAAACCGTGTGGCCGCAAAGCACAATTTAGTTACTAACCAAATGTCCTTCAAGAGTCCTTGGAGGAAATGCTGGTTATAAACCGTCTGGCAGATGTTGCTAAAAGGCACAAAGTACATTTCAGTGGCACAGGGTCTCGTGGGCTTCTCGTCCCACTTAAGCAATACCTAACCAGACCACCGTAAACCAAGCCAACACAGCAACATTAGGTTCGAATAACATATAATGCAGTTTAAAAACTAAATACAGATAGAAAAAGTTTCTTTTCACGGATGGAATCCGCTTATAAATTTCCATGATCGACGTTTTCCCGTCTTCCATGAATGGGGAAAATAAAAAACGAATTTCACGTGGAGCAAAATCAGTTCAACAATTTCAAATAGGTCAACAGCACAAATAGTTTGACTAGCGTGGAAGAAGGAGAAAATTAAAGAGTTCCCATCGTGAGCACGACGCATGCAACTGGGTCGAAACGTCGAGTTTAAAAACATGGCATAGGTACAGCTCGAGCTGTCTTTGGTTATGTCAGCGATTGATTGATATTCATGAAGCAAGATGCGATATTAGCGACATCTCATAACAAATGGAGGTATTTTCAGCTATCAGTTGGTTGTCAAATAATTCCACATAAACTTACATGAACAAGTGTGCTCCATAGTAGCCCACGTCGCTGCTTAACATCAGGCAGGATGGTGCTCAATCGCTTGTTCATAGCGTTAAAAAAAACAAAGGGTGACTGATAAACGAACCATTAAAAAAAAACGCATTATGTGACCATATCATTGTCATGATGTCTATAATATTTAGTTTACCTACAATACAATGTGTTCATTAGTTAATTAACTAACTAAGTAAAATGAAGTAACATTAGGAAATAACAAAGCATGAACCTTGTGACCTTAAATGTATACAATATTATGAAATTATCACATATGTTCCAATCTTGGTAGAAAATTGTATATTGCACTCCATTAACAAAGCAAAATTTACTTTATTGCATTATTCTAACCTCGTGTCTTCTAACATTCGCACCGATACGAATTCAGACTAAACACAACTGGACTTGAAGACACGTACCACCTCCAGTCTTTTCTACCTTCTCACCAAAATGTATGTATTTGCTTCATGTAACATAAACTTACACTATTAAAATAATGTATCACATTACATGGACCCTGTCAGGGCATTGCATTTCGGTTAAAAACAGAGAACAAAACAAAGAGTAAGTACTGTTTGCCTATACTTAAAATTATGAATAATTACAAACATACGGAATATGTACGGAATCCGAACGACTTTTGGATCCAAACTGTCACTTATACTAATAAATCGACAGTTTGGATCCAGAAATAAACTGCTACGAAGTAAGGGACAGATATTTTTTTTTCTTAAAGAGTAAGTACTTAGTCTTGTCCATTTTGTTGTCTCGATTCATTATAAACGGCAGTTCCGCGTTGCAAATCTAGGTAGTTGATTTGGCCTGAGGATGATAGAATGTGTTTCTGTCTCTATCACTCTTGGCGGGTCCGACAGCGCGAAAAAGATATTTCAAAAAATAATTCGGTTCGGTGCGAACATATGGTACAGTCGGCCAAGAAACTGGTCTATCAGCTTCGATGACACTTCCTGTGTCACTAAAACATCAATAAGGTAGAGTTGCTATATTGTGACAAGTGAACAATGAACCTTAAATGTCTAATGACATTCATATGAGTTTCAACCTTAGGGTGGTAGAGCAGTTTCTTGGCCGACTATACATACCTATGAAACTCCCTCCATTCTATCCTTTCTACAGAATGATAAATTAACATTGAGCTTAAAACTTAATGGAAAAATATAGTAAATTATTGACTAGGGTTATTAACAGTGGCATTATATGCTAATATATTACGTCCTTAGCGATAATAACAATATGAACAAATGTGAATAAAATTAAGGCCACTTAATATACCGCATAACCCAAGTATAACTAGAAGAAAATGCTAAATTCGTATCTGCATTATTATTATTTACTGCAATAAGGCTTTAAATAATCATTATAAATTATCTAGGTACCTACCTATCCACGTGTATGTACATTAAAGGTCCTTTCGCTTTGTCTGGTTTGTCCTCATTAAACACTGTTTATCTTATTGGACCTTTGCATCTTCTTCTCTTCTTTCCAACAAAAAAAAAAGAAAAAAAAACGAACATCGATTCATAATGGACAAAGATAAAAAAAAATATATATCGTCGAATTGAGAAGCTAAGCTCTGTTTTTAAGTGGCTTAAAATATTGATAACCCAGCCGTTTTAAAAGTACGTACAACATTCAAAATACAACCTAGTAGGTAGGTAGTGTTTAGGCCTGTTGGTAATTGATAAATAAAATAAAAAATAGCCAGTTTAGGCAGCTCGTCGACGACCGACAATCGGTGGCTGTTAATTCCTTGTTTATGGACTGATTTTTATTATTCCAGTTTTAACCGACTTTAAAAAAGGAGGAAGTTGTCAATTATACGGTTTTTTATGTTTGTTACCTTATGACTTTGGTGAACTGATTTGGATTATTCCTTATTTTATTGAAAGCTGGTGCTTCCCGTTTGATTCCGTTTCAATTTGGTTTAATCTTTCATGAGAAAACCACAAAAGTGACAACATTTTACTGGTTGAAGTCGATATTTTTTCTTTAAAGTTATTCTTGTAAAGGAGGTATCTTAAGGTTGGGCCCCATGATACGGGAACCAGGAAGATAATAGTATTCCAGAACAATCGGCGTACGGTTAGGTCCTGAAAGGGACCTTGAGATCCTAACGATAGGATGGAAAAAGTACATATCAAAATCAGCCCATAAACGGGGGAGCCATCTGCAAACATACGTAAAAAAATGTTAACGAGGGATCTTTTCCCCTAAGCCGTGAAGAGCACTATACCATTTTTCACGGCTGAGCCCTGACACTTATTTGTTTATACAATTAGGTACATAACAACAAAAATTTCGCACTTTGCGATTTATTTTTTTTAAATTGTAGCCTTATTCGTTTTTTTCTTCAAGATGTATTGTAAATTAATGCGGAAATTTAACAAACAGGTACGATATACGAAAATCGGATACCGATTGTATAAATAATCCAGTTAAATATGACCCCAAATTTTCTACATTTCCCTTTCTTTACACAGGTTTGTTCACACGCTGATGACCTTGTCTCTAGGTACTTAACAATTATCGGCACCTACGATCCACGTCATGCAATCATAAATATGTAATTGGTCTTAAAACTAGGTAGGTATTGTGCATTATCTTAAAGGTTAACGCAGTTAAATGGAACGGAAAAAAAAATGGAATCAAGTAGCACGGAAATTACAACCTCTTGTTACTGGCAACACAAAGAGCCAATTAAATACGCAGCTACCTAAACTACGTACTTAAACAATGGGGAATTTTCTTTGACGTTTTTCTGACAGATTTTCGACCGGAGAAATGTCATTACTGTTATCGATACTTCGGGGCAGAAAGGTCGTAAAAGCCACTTTTGGTCAAATTGAGTTATGAATGCTGGCTTATGCAGAATTTTTCGCTCTATCGATTGGTCTATATAACGGTAAGTTGATGATATGGTTTATACGACCTTTCTACCTCGAGGTATCGTTATACTTTCCATGTCATTACTGTTATACTTTCCAAAAAAAGTTTGACAGTATTGACAGTTCTGCACCCGAAATTCTGTCAGAAAAACGTCAAAGAAAATTCCCCATTATCCATAAAACGTTTATGTTTTACATAAAGTTGGAACATCGCTGGAGCACTGCTAGTGACGGGCTCAAAAGCTGGTCAAAATGTATGCTACACAAGCCTGTCTAATTTTTAACGTTTTAAATGTTTATGAATACGACGGAAAGTAGTAACACTTTCAATGACAGTAACCGGCTGCAGGAGTGGTAACAGTAAAAATGTTATTCTGTGTTTAGCTTACGGCCGCCGAAAGTGCCAATATGATATGCAATAAATACTTTTAAATACATACATAGATAAATAAAATCACCCAGAAAGCCTTTTGCCGTGGGCAATAGAACCCGCGACCGTCTTCCTAGAGATCAGGGGTTTGGGACACGCGATACTAAACGCCATTAGTTCCTCAGATTCCGACCTAAGAATCCAAGTCGGTCGGTACCTATGGGTAATATCCACCCAAACAAAGTCACTATATTCTAATTTGTGTGCATAAACGTGCCAGCAAAAGATGGGTCTCACCGATACCCATTGCTTTTTGAAAAAGAATAATAATTCTAATTTAGATAATTCTAATTTAGCTAAGAAAAATATCTCGGAATATCCATCTCTTGAGTTCTAACAAACACCTAGAAAATTCTAAATAAATCGACCGTTAAAAATAAACTGGAAATACTACTAATATTAATTATTAAGGCCATTTCGTAGGTAGCTGCGACACGGAAAAAAAATTACCCATTTCATAGCTAACTTGTTCGTAGTCAGTCAACTTCGAATGGTATTCTTTCCCAAGCCGTAGCTAGTTACCAAATCTGGCTACGAAATGGCACAAAAGGATTTTTAAGCAAAAACGTGTCGACAAAAGATGGGTCCCACTGATTCTTACTGCGTATAGAAAACTTTTGAGATGAATTAGATCTCGCCATTAATAAGAAAAGAATGGTACTGAGTGAGACCCACTTAATGCTAAACAATATTTATCTAATAAAACAATTGAACTAATGTGCTTTAGATACAAACTCTGGTTTTGTCGAAAGCCTATACTTAGGTATGTAGTGACGATAGTTTAAGTGATTCGCAATAATGACATTTATTTCAAAAGTACTAAGGGTGTCAGCTACCCGTATTGTGTCGACCACGGGGACATTTAATTTTATCTTGCTTATATTTTTACTACTGTCCGATAGGTAGGTATAGGACTATTCTGAAAGTACATTCAAGCACGGAAATATCTCCAGTAGTATTGTACATGCTACGCTTTTACTGTTTTTTAAAGAAGATAAACTACATAGTGTAATATTCAAGTGACAATTGAGTAGTGGGGGTGTATAATGACGTTTTAAATTAACTAATATTAACATGGCTGCATCACTCATCTACCGCTATTTCTGTCCTACAACTAGAACTCACGGAACGGGAGTAACTTTTTTTTAATACGGCTCTAAAACATCAGGGTGTATTATAACTGCTAATATGCAAGAATGTATACGAGTGTAAAAAGGTCAATGGTCTTAGAAACATGGCTGGGCTCACATTTTTTCATCAAAATAATCTTTTGATTTCTATTCATTCGTTTCATTTCCCCACATTGTTGCCATACTAAAAGTTGTTCATATTGATCAGCCCAACAGCGTTTCTAAAACCATTGCTCGGGGTCCTTTTACACGCAGTATAGTAGAGGTCCTACCCATGTACCTATACCAGTACAGTGATCATGTCATCCATACGAGTCACCTATCTTTATCTAATATACATCTCATGGGTAAACATGTGTGTTGGATCATGCACAGCCGAAAAAGCGAACTAAGTTTTAAATATAGACTTCCGCAAACAGAACTTCTGCACTCACGCAGATAATTAGCTAAACGCTCATCAATAGCACAATTCTAAAAACTCCTCAATTAGATGCACTATATTCTGTGGCGACTCCAGTTGCACGTGATGCGTACCCTCTACTTCGTGGTACCGAAGATCGGCGTTCTCCTTCAGCTGTTCGATAACACTCATGTAGTACTCAAGTTTCTCCCACTTCTGACCAGGTATCGCTCGTATATTCAGCACTTTACATTTCACTTTCTTCGCGTACTCTAGGGCCGTTTCTATGGACATCATGGCCAGTCCGGACATTTTGAGACGCGGGTCCCTTCTGAAGTAGTAGCCCTCCTTCCCCGTGTGGGCCGGCGCCCGGGACATTCCCCTTCTCATGAGCACCTTGCAATTTTCTCGAGACAACGACGCACGATACGCATCGCAAACCATATCGATCATGTCCTCGTAAGGATAACACGGTACGTCGTCTTCAGACAAAGTTTCGTATTCCAAAATTTTGTCAATAGACTTTCCCGTATTCTTTACCATTTCAGAGGGATGTCTCACGGCCGGACTGGCAATGTCGATGCAAATTATACCCTCGACTTCGTCCGGGAAGGACGCGGCGTACGAGAAAGACAGAGCTCCGCCCATCGAGTGACCCATCAATATAACGTTCTTCCATTTGTACAGCTTGATGACCCTTCGTATTACTGCGATGCCGTCCCAGAATATGAAGTACTGCATCCCTTTGGGATAGGGCGATGACAGACCGTGGCCAGGCAACTCGAGGCAGAGGACCGAAGTGTTAACTGGGAGAAGGGGGATGAGATTGTCCCACGTACCAGCGTTGTCCTGCCAGCCGTGGAGTGCGATAATTGGCTGTTTATCGCGTGGACCCCACCATCGGCCTGCCAACATGCCCCAAGGCACCGGAATCTCGACATCTTCGACTCTATAACCTGGCGGCAACACTGTGAAAGAAAAACAATATACTATTATTTATGACCGTAAATGCAGCTAAAAGCTTATAAGTCACAACTTATATGCGTTGTTGCATTAGCATATGTATAAATAAAATCATGCGGTATGCGATCGTCTGCAAGTGATCGTTTATAGGTATACGGTTTATTTGTGTCACAAGTTGCCGCACCGTAAAAATCGAATGCTATTAACTTTAGGACTTCGAGCTTCAGTGAGATGTGATCTAGCTGAATTGTCATTTAGACTTTACCCGCACAGCAAAAGTCGTGACGGTTTAGTCACCTGTGTAAACCCCACTATATTTATTTTGATATCACAGCTCAATCCACACAATAAAAAAAACTAAAATAATCAAGCCTTTCAAGTAAAAGTACTTGTTGGCCACTGCATCCAACAACTAAATGACAATCGCATCTACATGAATTGCAAATAAAAAAAAAACCCGTGTCTATGTGTGTGTATGTGTCATGCTTTTTCATTTGATACTCTTGATTTGATGCTTGGACTTATTTACTCAAGTTAAATTATTCATCCCCACTTTCAAACACAATAACTTTAGTGGGTGAACCATCAAATTAGTGTTCAAACAAAATAAAAACTTTATAGTAATAGCATTATTAGTTCTAGAGTTATGATGACACAGACAGACTGACAGACACATAGAGAGACATGTCAAACTTAGAACACCCCTCTTTTTGCATTTGGGGGACAGCGACAAAACCTCTGAATTGAGCTGAATCAAGAGTGAACTGAGTCACAAAAATTTTCATAATGTTTGATATAAACATGTGCGTACTGAGGATGCCACTAAATAATTTTAATTTGCAGTAATTTTCAGACTTTTCTGCCATTATATTTTATGTTCATCATCATCATCATCATCATCAGCCCATACTTGTCCACTGCTGGACATAGGCCTCTCCAATTGTACGCCACTGTGATCTGTTTTCGGCTTTTTATGTTCACATATGCATATATTTTTAACAGCTTTGAAATATAAAACCTGAGATAAAAAAAAGGTCACAAGGCTACTTTTTCGTCCCTTTTGGTGTGGAGTCTATGGGATCTTGGAGCTGTGACGAGCGGGGCTTGTACAAGCAGTTGTGTCGGAAGACACAAGAGCTGTTTCCTACCATTGCCAGCATAAAAATTTGGCAATACAGAGGGGTAATGCGGTAAGAGTGTTAGGCAATCTGTCTAGTGATGGTGATGGCAGTGACCTTGCAAGACATAATTATTTGACATTGTTTTTGTTGACTCTATATTGATATATGTTGTATTATAATTAGTTTCACATAACTACACTATTAATAAGTTGTTAACGAAGCATTAGCAGATTTGATTATTATAGTTATATCATTTTAAATGTTTTTAAGTAGGTAGGTACTTTTAAATAATGTATAACCTATTTATCAGATCTTATACAAACAAATACTCGAGAATTTGTTTAATCACTAGTTGGGTCCAACAGCACATTATTTACCATTAAATATTTTAAAGAGACTTTCAGCATGTTAAAACATTTTAGAATTGACATAAAACACATTTGTTGGACATAAAACATTTATGAAGACTATCATACATTAATTCAATAAAATATTCATCACACTTGAATGTATCCCAAAAAAAACTATAAATGTTTAAGAATTCAGTTCTGCAATGGATTGACAATCAGAAACATGTAAATCTATGAAACAAATTTAAATTTATTATACATACATACATAATGAAGTTAAAAAAAGTTAACCATATTGGTCAACCTTTAGTACCTAGTCTATAACAATGTAATTAAAATACAATTGTTTATTTTCATGGGCCTTGACATGGAATTACTAAGTTTGTAAAAACCTTCAGTATTAAACCAACTTAAGTGATTGTGTCTGTTTTTGGAATAGGTATAGTGCAATCTAAGTACATGGTTTGTGACAACATTAGATAATGTAACTTTTTCACTTATAAACTTCACACAGATACCCACATATCAAGTCATAATTACATACAAATATATAGTTTTGTAACTCTTTACAATGAGAAAGTTACAACTTTATAATGTATTTTTTTAAATTCCATAGGCTTTTCCACTACACCTTAGGTCCTAATCTTCGATATAAAAACAAATGCTAAATGAGTTTGTTAAGCACAAATTAATGGTTGGAAAAAATACGCTACTTAAGCATTTTTTATTGTCCTTAGTTTCTTCAGGAGATCTAGTTCTCACTGAAAGAAAATTGTATGGAAATTACACTAACACGAAATTAATATTCGTAGTTAAAACAGAACATCGTCTATCGGGGGCTACTAGTTTTCAATAATAAATGTGAGCATCGGAAAGTAAGAATATAAAAAATATAAGCATAACAAACCTTCTACACTACCGTTGCACTGTCCTTGAGGCACTTCCGTCATCGTTTAAATTATTTTATCACTTGTCTTCTGCTAAGTAATTAGGTATTGAGAAAATTATGCAACTTTCCTAAGCACAATTTAACTTTGAAATTTTACACACAACACTATTAATATTTTTCATTTCATAACACAACGTAAGTTGTAAATTAATCATTCGACTGTGTATGCACTGTTCGGAACTATCACAGAAGATTTACTGGCGCTCAACTACAGCTTGTACTGTAGTTATTACGTTGCTGAACTAGAAACAAGTGGGGAAAAACGACTATAAAGTCATAAAGTCAAATGAAAATTTATTGAATAGTTGAGTTCGCAGTTGAGTCTGACGTGTTAGTATTGACGGCTCTGTCAATTTTCTTGTTTTGACAATCACTTGACAAATTGTCGTTGATTTTTAATTTGTAACTTCTGGGATGACCAAAAGAAATGTAGCCATAAATACTGTATTTGTTAGTCCGTACCGCTGAGCGGTATGGCCCCAAAATGGACTCTCAGATGAAGTAGCGCAGGACCACATGCACGTCTTAGGTCTCAGACCTTTGTAAAAAAAAAGAGAGGAAAATAACATGAAAAACTTGAAGAAATGAAATAAGGCTGAAATGACCAGGGCTGCAGCCTAGCTGCATATTTAAAAAAACTGTGGAAATAAAATCAGTGAATGAAATTGTCTTTTTTAATAGCAATAATTTCGGTGTATTTCTGAAAAATCTGTATTGTTTGGTCTTTAATAATAAAATAATTCAATGGCGGATAAGAGGAAAACTAAAAGGCGCAAAGACGTAAGTAGTTTGGATTGTTTATGGGATTGTAAATATTGCAAATAAGGTATGCAGATCTTTCTTTACGTGCGTATTTGTTATTGTCTAGGTGGTAGGTACTTACGTGGTGTTTTTTCAACGTGGAAACTGGATGTTTCTAGGAATGCGCAGTAAATAATAATTCGTGCATATTTACGTAGTAAAATGTCCTTTGGTCCTTGGTACCTATATCATGTTTATAGAATGACGTAGGTTTCAAAGTACTTACGTACAACGCAGTGCCTTCCGAAAGTATGTAATTTACTTATTGACGTCCGTACAAAATTCAATGATATTAAACCAACCTGTTTAGATTCATCATGGTGCTTATTTAACTATCATACTAACTACTATAAAACTGTATGTAAATACGTATACTGTACGCTTACCACTTTAATAGAGGCAATTTCAAATTTAAATTATAAAGTTTAAAAATATCGGATAAGTTACTTTATTGTAAGAAAATTCTCTTCTATTAGTCTTCACCATTGACTTGTGTTACCCTATGTTTCCATTGGCGAAACATTTACACAACTTGTTTGACTCTAGTTATCCCGTCTTTCACAAACAATTGACCAGGTCACTAGACATAATGGCAAACATGTGAATGTTTGGCTGGTGGTAATGTAGAATTAGCACCAAAATCTACAGAAACATTTAGAATAGATCAGAGTGAAACTAATGACTGTGCCACATCCTGGAAGGCTAGCTGGCTGTCTGGGTGCCCGAAAAAGTAACTAAACTGAATATAATATGGATTTTATTTTTTCGATTTCCCTTCCATTGTACAAATTGCATTATATTAAGGATGCATTATATTAATATGATTTAGTTCTGGTGGGCTCCAATGTGTGGGTGCTGTAGACTTGCCAAAGGTTAATGTCACAATCTCACTCACATAATTTGACGTTAATGACAGGAATAGGTATGTCATTCAGTTAAATAAATATGGTAAATTCCCCACTGCAAATTATGTGATTCAACATTTGGATTATTGATACTGATTGACATCTATCTGGGTAGATAATACTCCTTCAGAGTGCTTAAACATGAGTTAAGTATATCTTCTATTATATGAAAAATAATTTGTTTGTTAGTCTTGCTAAAACTCGAGAACTGCTGTACCGATTTGGCTAATTTTGGTCTTCTATTACACACGGAAGTCCAGGGAAGGTTTGAAATGTGTATTTAATCCAATACACGGGGTACAAATGCGACTTCCTATGGCAAAACAAATGTTTGCCGAGACACCTAGATACTTAATATAAATGTTCAACATGGAAAAATGACTTTACAGTCAAACTTTTTTTTAAATATTTCAGCGCAAAAAGGTTTGTACCATTAATATCTACACATATTTGAGTTGAAACATTATGTATGTACATTGGGTACTTTGAATAATATTCAATATTTTTATTTGCACAAGTGTGTTAATTTCAAATTATTTCACAGTGTTTTTCTTTTTGATACATATTCCTTTAAGTAATGATTAACTGCTCTTGCAGTTAAGTTATGATTACTTGCAGTATTATTACAATAATAGTTTTTTAGGTCTTTTGGCAATTTAGTATGTGAAATGTTGGTAAGTATATAAAACTTTGCGTTTTTGTCTCTTTGATAAGTTTTATTATTTTAAATATTAGCTACTCTATTCATAAAACATTATTAACTAAAAACTTATTATATATATGTATTACATATTTCACAAGCTTTTGAGACCTTTTACTGTTCTGTCCTAATTTTATGAATACCACATTCAATATTTAATCCAATCTGTATTTAAATAATATTTGGCCTTGTATTCCCACGAGGGTATATACCCCAACCTCGATATTTCCATAGCGCCATCTAGATATGTACATACAAACACTTCACGCCTGTCTCCCAGAGGAGTAGGGCAGAAAGACTACAGATCTCCGAAAGACTACAGATTTGTCACGGTACTGACATACCCCTTTGTAGGTATTTGTTGCTTAGGTAATAATTTATTTCAAGAACGATGCAGCATATTTTACAGCATACCTTACAAGGTCTACAGTCAATACAATAAGTAGTGAACAAATAGTGTGACAACACCCATATACAGTTTTCAGGACAACCTGTATCGATGAATTCTATACCTGTATGGAGGAATTTTATATGTAGGTTGTTTTATGCCAAACTCTTTGGCCGGCTGTTTGTTACCGGCCGGTTAAGTTAGGTTACCGGCAAGATTTTGGTATAACATGCTTGACGCCTTGACGGCGAGGTTTGGTGTGAAGAGGCCGTTAGTTTTTTTTAAGCGACCTTAAAAATGAAGACTTTCTCAATTCGACCGTATGTATTATTTATGTTTGTTCGCGGATAATTACGTCACTTATGAACCATTTTGATGTTTTTTTTTTACTGAAAGAAGCTATTCCAAGGCCCGTACCATGATAAGGATATATGTGGGATTGCCGCCGAAGGGAATTTTGAAAAATCTTATGGGCGGGTAACTTATGCTTCAAGTAAGTTTTTTTTTTAAATTATAAACTTTCAAATACGTACTCGTTTAAATGGGTCGAAAGTAAGTAGTTATTTTGTTCGTCGATCATATCGAGTATATTGAAAATATCTTATATACATGGTGTCAACAAAACACGCAATCGGCAATTATAATTTTCGATGTTTCAGCTAAAGTACGACTGTATCTGACCGATTTTAACTATTCCGACGTTTTGAGCATCGACAATTTAAGCATAGACATTTAAAGTTTTCGATACATATTGTAATAACCGTATGATTGTGTATATTTCACTAACATAGTTATGCTTGAAAGTTTTAACACCATGTATGCAGAGTTTTAGTAAAAGTTTAGGTAGCAGAAACTAATAAAACTTATAAATCCAATAAAGCTCTTAACGTGTAGTACGTTAGGCCATTAGTATACGAAATGTCAAAGCTTTATTGACTTCCCCTTCGCTATGAAAATCGTATATGTATGAGTGAGCTATATTGCGTTTCAAGTCTGGATATTTCTTTTTATAAATGTCTTACATACGACAGACTACGCCAGTCTTATCTTATTTATAACTGGATTAATTTTACGTTTATAAATTTTCGCGCATTTTTCATTCATAAACCTCTGACGATAAGAAACAACAACAAAAAGAATTCGGGCCAGACATTCCCGCGTGATGACGTCACCGATTGGGATTTATTTATTTCGAAAAAAGAAAAAAAAAAAAACAACAAACTCCGACCGAAATCGCGGCGCGTGTAGTTCACCGCACATCTACTGTTATCATTATGAAATCATCAATTGATAGTATTTTACTGTGCTAGCGCGCCACAGGCACCATAATAGATGCAGCTTAGTCGAACGCCTGTTCTACTTTCTCCTGCGAAAGGTGGCAGTACCACTGTACCCCTCAGTTGGAGAGGTGCACGGATCGCTGACGGTCCACGGCCGGTGAGACGCGCTTTCGTGGCGCGCAGTGTATAGTGAAATAACTTAATTATACACTTCATAGTTCGTAATATTTCGTGTACTATATAAGAGTTTATCTGGGTGACAATGGTGAACAAATACGAAGTGAGTTTTTGTGTCGATTGTTTTTCTAAATATAATATCTATTGTGTCGCAGATTAATGTGAAGAAACTTCAGTTATGATTTTAACTATTATGTACATTCGTAGGACCCTTACTTTATCACCATATGTCATACGTTTTGTATACGAATGAAGCGGCTTACTGACTGACATACTTAAACGCACAAACTGTAGTTTCTAGACTACAACAGTACCTAAGGCGGGCACTAAGAGAAGATTTTTCGAACTCATTGTTGAAAGTTGAACCTTATAGCCAAGTTACAGTTATCGAATTACGCTTGAAAATTGTTTGAAGTTGGGTCCTGTGGTCGTGATATCGATATTGAAAGTTCCGTTTTTTTTATTATAAATGTAAGGTACCGTTATGTCAATGAAATGGATAGTATGTAGGCCTCGCTACTCACGACAGACCCACGGTTCGTTCGTCGAACCTTGAACAAGTTTCAGTGGGTCATTTAATGCTTCGGTCTCTTGCCTTTTTTTTTGTATACTTAGAAAAAAACACCGTTATTATGTTTTATAGGATACGCAATGTTAAACTCTAACTATGTTGTAGGTATGAAAAGAAAGATTTGTAGATAAAAAATACACTTCACGCCTTTTTAATCTCATATCGGGGTAGGCAGAGGCACTTGCCTAGGAAATTCCACATCCCGCGGTTCGTATTTACCACCAAGCGTGTTTATTAACCCGACGTGACGGGGGGTGAGCCTAACGTCGTTATAGGGTTCATACACCTTGTGGTGTGCGGGTTTCTTAGATAATTCTTTGGTAAACACGGTTATATATAACGATTTATAATTGAGATGACAATGACATAGCGTAGCGCATATAGCGTTCTCTATGTAAAGCTAAAAAAAGCACAGGTTTTGGTTATAAATTATGTTCCATAATATTATGCATTTTCATTATCTCTCAATCACAGAACGTAGGTATTAAGCGGCAATTAGACTAGGCTACATTATAGTGGCAGGCGAGCATTCTACCACTGAACTCTCTGCCTACCCCTCTGGCAGACAGGCGTGAAGTGTATGTATGTATGTACATTATAATGCACTACCTCATGTAGTTTCTTAAGGTCACTAAGTATAAAACAAAATCGCTTCCCGCTGTCTGTCCCTATGTATGCTTAGGTCTTTAAAACTATGCATTGTATTTTGATGTAGTTTACTTAGTAGATAGAGTGATTCCTGAAAAAGGTTTATATGTACTGCATATAATAGTAGGAAAACACTGTTATTAATGTAAGTATTTTTGTATAACGACGTTTGCAGGGTCAGCTAGTATAAAATAACTGAAAAAAAGTATATCAGTGATAACGTGAAACGCATTATAGTATCTTTAAAAAATGATACTGATGAAAGATTAGGCGGGACCTAGACCTAGGGTCAGCTCGCGACACATGTAACTGTGTCGAAACGTCGGGCAAACAACGAAGCTAAGCTGAATTTGTTTGCTTATCTTTGTGTTAATTTTCGCCTTATAATACCCGTTTTAAACTTTTAACATCATGTCAGTGCGTCAGTGATGGGAATGCAGACCTGCTCTCGTATATTTTTATTTTTTGTTTTGTCTGATTTTTTTTTGTACATATTTATTGTTTAATTTAATTTTTGTTGTTTACCTCAGGTCCTAGTACCTACTGTGTGTTCTTTTGTTACCGTATGTCATTTACTGTGCTCTGCAACGTCATAATTAGATAAGTTTTTATAACTGGGTGCTCAATCTGTGTTGGATGAATAAATGCCTTTTTCTTCTTTCTATCTCTTCGTTTCCTTAAAAAAATATGGGACCTAGACCACCAATAAATAATACTGAATGTTACGTATTGCACAATATTATTGATCGTCTATGGTTACTATTATTGATATTCGTTTGGATTCAATGGTATGACACACGTTGTACTGTCTTAACTATGAATATTAATATAACAGCCAGGGAGGCCGATCAGCAGTGGGTGTTTTTTTTTTCTATCATAAGGACTCTCTGCTGACATTAATAAGCACAACACAAAAATAATTAGAGAAATCGGTCCAGACGTTCCCGAGCTATGCGCTTACCAACACATTCTACGATTCATTTTTATACTATAAATATAAAGCTTCCTCAAGAATCACTCTGTCCGCCGAAGAAAAGCGTACAAAATTCGTTGCGTTTTAAAGATCTAAGCCCTATGTATGTATAAAACAAAGTAGCTTGCCGATGCAAGCGACTTTGTTTTATACTACGTATTGATAAATTTATTGTCCAATGTTATTGTTGGTATTGGACCCGTCTTAGAATTTTGTAAAATCCTGTAGATTTGTACTGACTAGAGTGCAGTTCGGAAACGTGTTATAAATAAAATAATCATGTTTAACCATTTGTCGAAACTCCGCGTGCCCGTAGAGGGATAAATCAGTCGTGCATCTCCCTTTAAAAATAGTGACTCGCAAGAAATAAACTGGATTTAAGCCAACTTCGTAGGGATTCCTTTCGTTTGAAACGAAGTCTTTGTTGTTGAATCGTGTAGTTTTATTGCCAAATACAGATATGTTTGTACCTAACGGACGGCCAATGTGATATACCACTTTAATGTTGAAAGTCATTTATGTTGTTATACTATAAGGTTAATTTTTACTTGTCACAATTTAACAACTCAGTTTGGTCATCTTTAGTGGCACAGGAAATGTCAACAAAACTCTTAGACCAATTTCTTCCTCTTTAATTCCTATAATACAGAATAATATGCAATGCATAGAATATTAATCCCAAAGTGGAAACGATAGGTCTCAGTAGTTCAGTTATTTTGTATGGTTGTTAATGTGTAAAATATACTCTATTTGCTGGTGATAAAGTAACAATTCATTATGGAACCTCTTACGATAGGTTCAACAAAACGGCATTTATTCTGTACATATAAAGGTTGATTATTGTTTAGCACCGAACTAAATTTACAACAGTGGAGAAGGTAAAGTCTATTCAACCCAACGATAGTGGAGCTAATTACCGTTATGATACAAAAATTTGCACATATTTTGGCAATCGGGTTTTCTTACGATATTTTCCGTTATATATTCCTTGGTCGCAGGTTCCGTAAATACACTTGCGATCAATAAAATGGAATTACTTTGCTACTACTACCAATAGGCAATTAATTTCATTTCATTCATTGTTTAAATAATGATTTTGATAATACATTTTTGATTTAAGATATTTTGTTATCAATCTAGATAATGTGGATGTTGTTGGAACTGCTGGTAATTGAAGTGTTAAGCTTATAACGTTATGGTTTTTATGATTACACTATTATGGCCGCTAGTACACACTAGGGACCCGCTCCGGATTCGTGCGAATACAATGCTTTT
>SJJU01002698.1:0-24042 GCA_012932125.1 Conopomorpha cramerella | reverse complement strand
CAAACCGCTTGCGCGATGCACGGAAATGCTCGTAAATATCCCACTTTACAGAGACCACCCTTCCGAAGTTCACAAGTATATCCTTCCATTTACAACTTAAGTAACCCAACAACCAGCTAACTATCAGCTATGTGCATCTATGATAAGTATTTACTAAATCACTGTAAAACAATATCAAACAACCAATCCGATTTAACTGGCACTGTTATTTCAAACAAGCGTAGCGAAACTATTCCATTTGCATCAGTGTTTATTTACTAAATACTCGGTGGCTCTCCACTCCCCAAACAATCATTAATGCAATCACTATGCGTTTTAGTATAAATTACTCACCACAGAACACGCGAACGAAATTTCCAGTAAAACCCTCTGGAGTTTGTGCAGTCGGCTAAGATTATGGTGTACCACACTAAGGTTGAATGAAACTCATAAGAACGTCATTCATTAGACATTAAAGTTTTTTTTTTGTCAAAATATAATTCAAAGACAATTCTGCCACAAACCACACTTCAACCGAACATGTGTTTCAGTTGTGAAAACTTGAGATAAAAGTACGAATAATTATTACTTTTAAAATGAATAAGTCGTACAAAACAAAAATGACAAAATTTAACATCTCTACCATTTATTGATGGCACGGAAATTGTCAACACTACTGGTAAGACCACTTTCTTGGCCGACCGTAAGTAAGAAGCAGTTTATTTTTTTAAAAAAGCATTCTTTTTTAGTTTTATCGCAAAAAGATTCCCCCTTTCAAAGAAATATATTACGGTAAATTTCCCAATATCTATTTGTATACATAATATAATACCATGCATATCTTTTTTGTGCGTTCGTGAAGAAATGAAAAGGAATATCTGCTTGAGGCGTCTGCTGAAGGTGAATAAGATTTATGCTTTAATTTACACTTCCCCTTAAAGTGTCAAGGGTTCAGTAAACAAACCCTTTTGCTGAATCAATTGGAGCGCGAAACGCCTGTAACATATCGAGTGGAAAGGTATAAAGCACCCTTGGAAATAAAGGTAGCATTGTTATTGTTCAAGACAATCTCATTTCTTTAGGTAATTTTGATTGTGATCAGTTGTATTTTGACAACTTTCATAAATACTTAAGTCTGTAAATAAAATACCCTTATTTATTAACTCTCAATTAGGTACAACAACTCTCTAGACAAGACAATGATTTTGACGTATTATTATGATCGCTAAAATAAATACTAAAATCCCGAGAGATTAATCTTTTTTCATGAATAAAAGTAATTGTGATTTAAAACTACAGAACATTCTAGAAGTAGCACTTCATTTACAAGTAAGTAAAGGTACGTAGGTATATCAGATACGTAGAAATTCAGGTAGGATGGAATCGTGTTCGACCGCAGCCGCCACTGACTCCTATGAGTTTAATGATTAAGAAATTACATTCTAGGAATATTCTATGCATTAGTGAAATCTTACACTAGAACTTAAAGGAAATCTAAGTACATACCTACGTTTATGTGGGTAAAAGCAATAAACATTTTGTATTTGAAAGCTCACACGACGTGAGTGAGCTACATTTGTAGGTCATATACACAGATGTCTTCTTTAGGTGAATTTTATCTTGACAATTGTACCTTAGAATAAAAATATCCCAATGATTCCCTACGAGTCCCTAATCTCTATCTATTCTTTGCGCTTGTTTTAATTCCGTGTAATAGTAAAAATGTAGCGAATATGGTTATTAAGGCACTGCCAACACTGAAAAATAATTACATAAAAAATGCGAATGTTATACTTCTTAATTGTAAGCAAATGAGCAACTTTAGTTTCCGCCACTGAATCTCCCACATCAAGATGTTACTCCCGTTCCGGTTGTCAGGTCGCTACATGCACGCCATTTGATACTTAACCCGTAATACCTTACTTACAATGGCTGAATATCTTTTCCGAAGATATACCGAGCTCAACTTGGTTAGTTGTGTGTTCAATACGGAATAACAAATGTCAGTGCAGCTGTAATAATAACATTTGTCTATGTGACAGAGCGTTAATTATTTATTTATTGGTCTTTATGCGAGATAATCGAGCGAGCGAGCGAATATTGAAAAAGAAACAAAAATTGCCCCTGTAGTAGTAAATGGTAAAGAAAATAGTCTACGGCCAATCCTAAATTGAAAAGATGTATTGTGCCGTAATAAAGCGCCTCCATCCATCTCTGTTTCGTCTCTATTGTTGGATGCAAGCATTGATGTTAATATTGTGATTCGGTGAAATTACTTAAAAAAAGAGTAGTCTGACAGCTACCGCAACGATTTAAGCAGAAGCGTTTCGGGTATCCGAAACAATTTGCCAAATTATTGTTATAAAATCAGCGTTCGTGCAGAGCTCACCTCCCATTTCGCCACTTAACATCATTACAATCCTGGAAACATTGCATTGGACGGTGTAATTATAGGTTTCGTGTCTTTAGAGGATGTTATGTCAAAAGATAAATAAGAGGTAGACGGTGAAACGGGCGGTGGGAATGATCATACGTCTTCATCGCGTCATGCCTCGCAGAATAACTTCGGGGAGATTATTTTACTGTCACTGAAACTACAGGGCGTTCCACGGCTATGGCACCTGGAAGGGTAATTCATTTGCTGTACAATTTTACTGAATAAGATTCATGGATTCTTTAGAAGAACTACATTCATGGATTCTTAAATAGCCATCTGACTGAACTGGGAATATATCAGTTGAAAAAGTAAACTCTGTAATTTTAACGTTTTCTCGGAAACAAAAGAAAGACACTTTAGTGTCACTGTGACTGACACTATGACGAGTTTGTGAATGTTTTGTTCCCTAATTGTCCCCCAGATAATCTTCTATTTAAGACAATAGCACATGAAATTTTTTTTGGGGACTTTTCTTAATAAGCAGATATCGAAAATGAATAAAAAGATGCCCGGTATCTTTCATCCTGCCTGATGTTAAGCTGAGATGTGGTTACGATGGAGCACACTTGTTTATTAAGTACCTATTTAACGGTGACCTATTTTTGTAGTAATTAAAAAAAAAATACACTTCACGCCTTTAATCCCAAAGTAATAATTAATTACCGTTTAATGAGTAGATTTTTTGTAAAACTTCTCATAAATGGAGCTAGGCCGAAGACGAAAATTCATAGACTAAGGTAGATGTATCACTTTCGTTCCGTTACTATCTTTCACGAATTTTTTTTTTTAGAAAACTTCTCATCGTTCCCTTGACCACAGAGGTTTGTCAAGCAAGTAATACTAACCTGAACACAACAAATAGAGTTACGCCAATTTGATTATAACTTTCTGTATGGAACAATTATCTAAATGGAGCTCGAATTTAGTGCGTCCATCGTGGACATCAGACACAGACTAAGACATAGGATCCCTTCACCTCTAATGTGTGTGAAATTGAACACGTGTTTCCGAGCACAAGGAAATCTTGTCAATTAGTAATTAAGTGGGTATGAATTAATATATGATAGTATCCAATCAGTACTCCAGTGAAATGATTGAACCAAATTGTTAGTCAGGAATAAAAAGGAAGACAATGATTTTTTTTTTCATTTAATACATAATTATGGTGATGTCAGGTGTATGTCTTTACGACAACGTTAGCTTTTAATTTTTCAGAAAGAAATTTTATTTTATTTTAATTAGCTTTTTATTTAATTTATTAGGACCACCAACAGTTACACACTTAAACTTAAATTTAATTAACATAATATGCACATTTCGGTCAAATACAGCATGCAAATTACATTTTAAATAAAATGTTAAAATTCATGGTTTTCCTTTTAATTCTGACACTGTTGTTTCGCGAAGAATAATGCTTATGATGAAACCTATCGATCAGTATGATAATGTTACAGGGTAATTCTTGTTTAGCGTGTTCGATTCCCGGTTCAACCGTCTAATGGGGAATTATTAGGCGCTATTTCCAAAATGTAGATGACATTAGAACAGCCAGTGGGTTTTTTTTTTGCTTTAAGAGCGGGGCTCTGTGGCTCTACAGCCATAGAGCCCTAGAGCGCTACTAGCAGTAAATTAAAAAGTTGTTTCTCTGTTCCATGAAAACAAGCCACACAATTTAATTTTTTTATATAAAATCACAATGGTCACACCATTGTCATTGAACAAAACAGAATACAAGTGAGGAAAAATTTAATTCAGGATTTTTAAATGAAAGGTCCAAACGTGTCTAATGGTCGAAACAAAACCGCATTTCGCCGTGAATTAAAAGATATTCGTACCATTTATGAGGTCGTTATCCTGTATGCCTTTGTTTGCAGGAACGCAGTGGAAACGGCCGGAGCTTTCTAAAGTGCATATTTTTTATCGGCACGCTATAAAATCCCCACAGTCTAAACAGTATAAGTATCTACGGGTCGTTTTAAAATCCTACATTATGGGTGGATGACTGCCGAATTACCAAACGCATCATAAAGTTAAGACGTAGCTTACGGAATGGGGTTACCATGACGTACCTATATGTGAGAGATTGACGCCCCCTATTTCTGCCATTAATTTCAATGGGTTAACAAAAATTATATTTCTCAATCCAATAGAAGCTTTTAATTTAGGCGGTAAGACACGTACGTTGTAGTAGTAAGCCATTTTTTAGCAAAACATCGATAATTCCTAGTGACACAATATTGGGTGTGGAATATAGGTAAAGTTAGATTACAAGTGACAGAAGCAGTATTTGAACGTGCGTGTTTTCCAGATGGATTGTGTGTGGTGCTGCTTTCCTGGCGCACCTACTGTCGACGGGGCTACAGCTGGCATACGGCGCCCTCCATATGTACGCCATGCGACACCTCGGCCCAAACGGACAACACGCTGGTAAGAACATAATAGACCACTGACAATAACACAAAAGTTCTCCGTATTTCGCACAGATGGCGCTGATTCAATGTTTCAGTTGCCAAAATTGTCACTGAAGCGTGACATTGGCGTCTTCACTATATTTCCTCTTCTAGCCTAAGGACATTTCCTTAGGTAAGAAGAGGAAATAATTAATAAATATATTTCACTATTGCATAATTGTCTTATTTATGTTTGTATGCATGTAGTACACGCAGTACAAGAATTAGAGCAACACACAGTGGTGATCTGAAAAAAAAAATACATTTAGAACAGCATATTATTACATAGGTACAAAAATAAATGTATATACTTCTGGGAGAAAGGTTTCTTGAGGAGTTGCAACCACGTTACTGTACAATAAGGTTGACACGCAAGAGTATTGAAGCGACCGCACACAAATCCCCTGAAATGGCAAGCAAACAAGATTCCACTGTACAATCACATGCATCGCCGAGATCTATTGGAAACTTGGACCCATCTCTAACGGATCTTACTGATATTACATTTTTGCTATACATGTACTATGAGGAGACGACTTTTCCCAATTTTCATTCTACAGGTTTTCGTAAGAATTTATCGCATTTTTTGCATTTCCTCTACACTTCCTTACATTGTTGCTTAAGTTTATTTAGTTTCGGAGCATTCGCTTTACGATAACTTGTTCTCTTTGACTCTAATGAAAGTGTGAAGATGTTTATTTGTTTTATCTAAAATGAGAAAATAAAACAATCCATCCACATGTTTCCACTCGCTACTAAACCCAACACTTAACAGCACAATTTGTGTTGTTTATCTATGAAAACAAAGAGACAGAGAGAGTATCTCGACTCGAACGCCCGTTCGAAAGGTGAGAGAAGCCTCGACATGTCAAACAATACGTATGAGTATCGTAATCGAAAGGCGAGAAAATATGTTTGCCTATTCGAGAAACTGGAATCGTGACAACTAGAATACATGATACAGTTGGGGATCTTGCTATGATGTTTGTACGAAAGTTTTTATGTTGTTGTTGATGTTGCCTTTTCAAGATAAGTGACTTGCAAACTTCAACATACTTACACTACTTACATACTAGAAGTCAAAACTCGCCTATTAAAACTCGTATTCGACGTCCGCATGCGAGTTCTTGACACTCTCTTGTGTAAACGTATCAAGGCGAGACTTGCCAGGCGAGCTCGCCTTTCGAGCGTGCGAGAAACTCTTCTAATGTAAATGAGCTCTTAACTGATTCGCTTCCCAAAACAAACATGCAATAGACAGTAACAATGAAGATGTTCATTATGTACGGTCGGCCGAGAAAGTGGTCTATTAGTATTGATGGGACTTCCATTGACATCAATGGAGAATTTTCGTTGACGTTTTTCTGACAGATTTTCGGGCGGAGAACTATCATTACTGTCATACTTTCCAAACAAAGTTTGTTAGTAATGACAGTTCTCAAACAAAATTCCGCATTATGTACAGTTTTTATGGTATGTAATAAATTTAACGTTCCGTGACATTCATATGAGTTTCAACCTTAGATTGTTAGCGTCTGCTTCATCGACTGTACAAAGATAAGTGCTTATGTGATATTATTTGCTTCTAATTAACCAGCGAAACAAGCGAACTTGTCAGCGGCCCAGTTCCTAAAGTAGCTAATTACAAAGTCCAATATTGCTTGTGCCTACGGAATAGTTCGCGTTTGAATTAGCTTAATTATACAGTGGATTGGATGCGAGTGAGTTGAGTCTTTGCCAAGTGGGTGAAAACCTTATTACCTTGCCAGGTGAACATCCAATGACAAAGTCGGCTAAGTAAATTTGGATCTATCACAGTTGGCTTGTTCCAACTCCCAAGTTTCGAGGCGAGACGTGAAGATCGATACTGTGAAGATGAGTTGCCTGTAGGCATATATGTATATACAGGGTGGAAACGGTAAGTGTTCTCACCCGGTTAATTTTAAACAATTCGTACCAACATGATATGAAACTTGAAATTGATCTGCGATGTCTGATTTTGTAAAAATAAAAAGATGGGTAATACCATAATGTACAATGGAGCATAAACGCATAGTAGTTACTACATTCTGAAGTCCGAGAATGTTTATAACTGTAGAAAAAGCAAGGGCTTATTTTGTGTGCGTTTACCTTTAGACACGTGTACGGTTATTTCTGTACCCACCGTTCTCAAATATCCAAATATTAGTACAATTTCATATTCTGTACAATAGAAGCTGGAATTGGTCAAACAATTGTTTTTGTTGAAGATTCTAAAATTGTTCGTGCCTAACATCTAGGCTCCAGTTTATTTTCCGTTTGACGTTCCTAATTAAATTGTTCTTCGTGACTGCCGAGAATTAATTAAAGTTGAATTATTACTTTTGTAGGAACAGGAAACTTTTTTATATAAATACGTTTGCTATCGCGTTTATGATAACTTCGAGGTTGTTGTGATGTAGCTATTTAGTTAAATTGTTTTGAATAAAGATAGATAGATAATATTGTTTTACGATATCTAGTCTTTGCTAAATAACATGAAGCTGGTTATGTCTAAATAGATGTATTTAGTTTGTGCTCCATACTTTTCGCTGCAATCTGGAAATTACGAGGCACATTTTGCACATCCCTATTTTATTTTTTGTTTCTGATGTGTGTCCTTGTACTTATCTCCCTGTGAAACCTGTGTCCCTCTCTCTTTGGCTATCAAATTGTTTAGAGAAAATCATGACGAATAATCATGAAAATAAGAGCCAATAATAAAAAAAATCATAAGAAGTTTTCTAAAAAAATCAATCTGTCAAAGCTAGTTGAAAACGAAAGAGGTGCAACTACTTTATTCTATGATCGTTCGACTTCGGACTCGCTCTTTTGTTTATTTTTTTTTAAAGAGAACTTCTGATTGTTCATTGTTTTCAACTTTTTGTCTTGAATGTGCGACAACATGAAGACCCATCAAATGTTCTAGCTCCCTTTCGAGAATTAGGTCATCCAAACACAATCCAAACTGTAGTGTGACATCGTCGTAACGAACGCTTTGAAAATTGTTGAACTGAGTACACTGAGTAACTTTACCGCCGGAGTGTTGATTTTCGTGGAGTTTCCGCTCCGATTGATATGGTACCTTCACGGTCAAACTGTTCTTGACGAGGGCCCGAGTTTGAATTGAATTAATTGATTGAGAGATCCCAACATCTTCTATGGGACTTCAGTGACCACAAGCCTCAAAATTAAGGATTTAGGTAGAAGTTATGTGGATCTTTCCCGCAAAATTAAGACGTATCACGAAAGGGTCTGTCCACTCCAGTATAAATTATTGAACTGTGTTTACGGAATTAAGAATACAATAATTAAATGAGCCACCCCACTTTGGGATTAAAAGGCGTGAAGTGTGTATCTATCTATCTAATTAAATGAGAAATTGGCCAACAAAATCAGGAATGTGAAAACACTAAAAAGTTCAGATCAAGATATTTATGGCTTATATAAACGTTGATGAATTATTTATTGTTGATCATAGGGATAGTAATGTAATGTAATAAACATTTTGTGTTTGAAAAAAAATGTTGTGAATTTTGGCATTATGATTAAGAGTAATGCCCGAAGATATAACTCAGACTTTTTTAAAATAATTTCGCTGGGATCTTGAAATAATGGGCATGTTAATATTCATACTTGAGACGATGTAAGATTACAGTAGGAAAGGATTTCGTAAAATTGATCAAGACGCGATATATTGGATTTAATAGTTTATACAAAAAATGTAAGTAACAATTTGTTCTCCTACACGAGGCGTCCTCTGGTATATCTATATTTCATAGGTACATTCTCTGAAAATCAACAGCAGAAACGCTGTCCACGCTGTCGTCGATAATTTCTATCCTAAATTAAATAGCTATTGATTATTCCACTAAATTATTTTCTCTGTGTATTGGAAGTAACAGAAGTTCATTTCTTTTTATGTCAGATCAGCACAGGAATATGAAGTGACGGGATGTGACTTTTCAATTTCGAAGATTTTTGTAACATGTTCTATTTTTATTCAACGTTATCCTGGTTTTTGATTGGATTTTACAGCTCCAAATGCCCAGTTGTTATTTACACTGTTATTTTGCGGAAAAAATGCTGAAAAGGAAAAACAGAGCGAATCCCTATGGACCTGCATACGTTTCAACCATCAACGAAGTGTAACTGAAACATTTTTTTGGGTCAATTCTGTCCAATGTTCTGATAACGTAGGTATAGTATTTTTTTTATTTTCTTTCCACTTTTTTCGCGAACGCACATATCAAGTATTATTTTAATAAAACTTGTGGCTGTTAACAATCTGTATCATTTTGTTCAGAATATTATTATATTTTATTTAACAGAATTTAGAAAAAAAATTAAGATATTCATGTAGCTGCCTAGTTATATTGATGATTATTCAGATCACAGATTTAAGTCTAATTTAAAACTCAGCCAGAACAAAACACGTGCAACGATCATACGCAATAAGAATAAATAGGTACCTAACTAAATATTCTACTGGGGGCAAAACTTGACTTCATTGTTCCTGGGACCCCTGGCAATACGCGCAGAGTGGTCCCAGGGGATACATCGGAAGAGTAAGGCCACATCGAATATTTACTGCCTAAATCAGCGAACCGGTGATTTTCATGCTGAACCGGTGGAGTTTACTAGTACCTACTTTTCAACTGTGAAATCTTATATCACTTTCATCGAGATTTTAAAGCAAAGCTTGCAACAGTGTATCTGTAGATTGTAGTACATATTACTATGAATAAAAAAAATGTTTTAACTTGCAACCGACGATGTACTATTACGTTAATAAATTAATAATGTTGTTGTGTTCCTATGGCACCCCAGAGGTCCAGATGGCCTTGACAAGATCACGCCACGCCTTCCTGTCCTCAGCAACGTTCCTGGCCTCGCTCCAGCTCACTCTTGCGGCACGCAGTTCACTCTCGACATTATTTGGCGCTCCTCTTCTAATTGTATGGCCTATCCATCTCCATCTCCTCATGGCGATTTCTTTGCCTATGGGAGACTGGTCACACAATTTTCACAGACGATGGCTTATCACCACATTTGGAATAAATTATGAATGAATTCAGTTTTTGTAGAATATATTATTGATTGCAATCTTCTAAAATATAATTGATCCCTAGACACTCTTGATGTGTGTAGTTTATTGATAAGGGGGGTAGCCGTGGCAAGTGTAGATTAATAATCATTGCGTACCCTTACGAGTAGCGTGGTGTTCTGTCAATGATGAGGTTTCAATAGATGCGACTCTCAGCATACTGCCGCTACCCACGTCATGGTTTTACCCCGTGGAAATTTATTTTATTTTATTTATTTACTTTGCCCTGCAGTGGTATCCAATAGGCTATTGCAATTGCAATCCAATAATAATAAAAATTTTATTTGGAAAGCCAACGCAAATACACTAGTTAAAGTCTTAAACAAAAAAAAACTTAACAAAACACATGGTAAATGCTTACAATTACAGGCTAACATAAAAAGTATATACTTATTTATTACATTAAAAAATATATGTGTAAAAATCCTATTTATCTGATATACAAAAAATATAAAATTACGGTATAATTACAATAGTCTTCTAACTTGCTACCAGCAGTAGTTTTTTCCCTGTTTCCGTAAGTATTCGCAATTGTAGAGGTACAGTTATATTTTAGAGAGACTGGCAACATACTTTGAATAAAAATCGAAACTTGGTACCTTTACCTTTAGTTATATACTAAACAAGTATAATAAATAAAATAAATGCGCCTCACGCCTTGTACGATAGTATGCCACGCCAAACAAGTACAGTATGTAATCAACACATATTATAAAACAATGTCGCCTCCCGCTGTCTATCCCTATGTATGCTTATATCTTTAGAATTACGCAACCGATTTTAATGTGATTTCTTTGAATAGATACAGTGTTTCTTTACGAAAGTTTACATGTAGTGATTCTTGATATTGGCAATATGATAATTTCATGAACTACTGGACTGACTTTCAGAATTATTTTACCGACGGATACATGGCTATCCGAATAACATTTTCACTGGAACTGGAAGTGACTTTAATATTTTAAGGTAGACGGAGAAAAGTGTGTATTCTGGAACAGTTTTTAAAGTTTGTGTGAATAACTGAAATTACGCGGATGATATCGCGAAGCGTCCACTGGTAGGAGATAAAATATTTTTCATAGACATGAGCGGCGAAGTCAACACATGACTGGCACAAACCAAGGTCTGAAACGGGGCCTTCGGTTAGAAAAAATACCAACTTATTTTCATTTATAAAAACTTCCTGTTCAGCAACTCGACTCGGCGTGAAGTTGAAAAGAGCAGGAAAAAAACTATTACTCAGCCGAATTTCACATTGAATTCACAGACTCATCAGAGCTCAATTGAGTTGAAACTACTACATTTGCGAAGTGGGCACGAGGCAAGTGGTTTTTTTTTTCCTAAATTCAGCCCCTACTGGCCTGAATACAAAACGTTGTTTATACTTAGTCACTGTCTTTCTTTTATTATTTTTGAGGCTATGAAGGGCCTGGTGTCTCAAATTTCAGTGAAACTTGGTACGAGTGGTCGTATTCCTAGTACTAGCATAGTCATCATCATCATCAGCCACATGACGTCCACTGCTGGACGGGGGCTTGCCAAAATACCAACAATCGCCACCCTATAATGGCAGGCGGTTGTGGATGAACTCACAGGGAGCGCTGCTACCCGTCCTCTGAAGAGTTCCCACGACGGGAAAAGTTTGGCTGGGGTGGTGACACATGTATTCTATTCGAAGTCACCACACGGCCACTAGTTTAGTATCAATCTTGAAAGACAGCACTTTTTTAATACGAGATTAATCAACCCATCGGATGATAAGTTTGTGCTTCAGAGGTCTACATTCACTCAAGAGATGTAGGGTAGTAAAGTCATCGTCTATCCTACTACTATTGTATTACCTACCATTCTAGCGTGTATTAGATGAACGAAATACAAGAGTTAGACGACGTCTAACTCTAGATAAACAAAGTTTTAACGTAAGGCTTTTAATGTCTAAATTGACAGGATGTAATCCGAAAAAAATATTTAAGGAACAAAAAGGTGCTTAGTCTTCAGGGCTAGTCTAACTCCACAATGTTATTTCTTTCTTCTTATAAACAACAGAATGATGTAGCAAGATATAGTAGGCCAGGACTAAACGTAAGCCACGTTTTGAAGACGTTTATGTTGATATTTTCAGTGGTACTAAATCAGAGTGAAATTTATTTACCTATTACGGAGGAGAAGAAATTCTCAAGGAACGCCATTATCATATTGCCCCGCGTCGTCCGCAAAATTGTTCAAACTCCCGAACCTTAATTAAAACGGCTATAAGAAATTATTGCAATCCCAAATCCCCATAAGATTTGATTTATCGATTTAATTTCCAGTGTCCCCGGATACATAAAGAGGCAGAAGCTGTTCGGCTACATTCACTATGGGGTCTTTGCAACGGGGAGGAGCGAAAAACAATAATTCTGTCAGATTAAGCACTCGTCGAGCTGCACAAATAGTATTAATCTGTAGACTTGTTAAATTGAATTATTTCTTAGGAACGCAGGTCAGGGTACAGTGGTTTGTGTTCAAATGCGAACGTTACCACCTTGTAATTGGACATAACTGAGTAACAAACGTAACTGGGTTCCCGAGTTATTTATACGAATTGTGTTTTTGACACTTCATTCACAATTCAATGGCAGATACGAAATTTCCGACCTTCACGTGGCTATTAATGTTGTTTTTTTCTTGCGGGAAACCAGAAATTCGGAGTTGTAAAGTCGGAACGTCGGAACTTAGTTATGTTTGGTATTATTTAGTAGGTTAACTTTTTTTTAAAAAATATAAATCATGGAATTTAATATCGCACTTGGGCGAGCAAAAATCAAGTCCTACATTCTCTTCCTAATTTTACATTTCAAGTAACTCAATAATGTTGCCATTTTTGTATTTTTCAAGTGCTAAAAGAGAATAGCTCAGTAAGTAGTAAGCTAGTATGTGTTAAAGTGTTAAAGGTCAGCTTAAATAGTTTTTACTAACAGGAGAATCAGGAGTTATTTGTATGTTAATTGTTTTAAACCCCAATCTAATAAAATAAAAATACAACACCTAACCGGAGTCTGTGTTTTCTGAGCAGTATAATCAGCACCTCTTCAAGTCACGGATAAAAATGTACCTAATAATAAAGGATGCTCCATTATAGACCATATCGGTGTCCATCGTACACCATGCCAGATGGTGGATATACACTTGCTTGTATACGTACTACGGTGTTAGGGCCTGTAACACGAGGAATAACATTAAATATAGGCATGTTCAGTAGCTCTATAAAATTATTTAAAGTGTATCATCCCTAACAATTTTAATCACACTAACGTAGCACTGACGTTTTTTTGATGAACGATCTTCACTAACATTTAGTTGACGACTACATCACCGCCACAAAACGTTGCTTGCATATAGTTATGAACATTAGCTAAAACCCCAATTTATTTCGAAACAAAGCTAACCTACTTTTTAGAGTTTAATTATGTCAGCCTAACTGTTTAATTATGTCATCTACACTTGAATTTATGCTCGTATTACAGGCCCTACCCTGTATAACAAGAAAAAAAACGTGATGTTGCTATTTCCAAGGCATTTCAAGGCGTTGTGATAAATTGAACAAGTTCCGTTGACACTTGATAAGCGCTGAAGAGTATTGTTGCGCATTAAAATTGCATCCGAGAAACAGGGCCCACCTCGGCCTTTCAAAACAGAGTTCGTCTGAAGCGAAGGAAAAATTACTCATAAACTTTGCGAATTTCAAACTACTTAAAAGAAGTGCTTTTATTCCATAAAAGTTCTTCTGTTCGAGTCATTCATAATTTGTGCTGTTGGATTTTAAAATGGCTATTTAGGTAAAAGCCTTTCATTCTCATTCCATTTCACTAAGGATAAATGAGTGTGGTCTGCGAGTTGAAGATTTATCTTTTCCTAATAAAGACGAGAAATTAAGAGTGGAAGTGGTCTAGTAGTTGGCTTATGTATCTTGCAATCGGAAGGTAGTGGCTTAGACAGTAAGTTTTATTCAATTGCAAATAAGCAAGCGTTTGATTGCCTGGTGGTAACGATGGGGTCTAAGAAGGAGCATGATTGCCTATCATCATCATTATCATCAGCCCATACTTGTCCACTGCTGGACATAGACCTCTCCAATTGCACGCCACTATGATCTGTTTTCGGCTTCTCGCATCCAGCTTCTGCCAGCCATCTTGCGTATATCATCAGTCCACCTTGCCTGAGGACGTCCTACACTCTGTTTGTCGAGACGCGGTCTCCACTCGAATTGATTGCTTGCCTATACTGCGTGTAAAAGGACCCCGAGCAATGGTCTTAGAAACGTTGTTGGACTCGTCATTATGGACCACTTTTACTACGGCGCTCATCCGGAGAAACATTGACATGTGTGCTATCAACGTAGTTTTGAAATAATTGTTTTTATATTGATTAGAAATTCATTTACAGTTTGATTTCATACTTTTTTACATACCTTTTTACAATGTTGCTCCGGATGAGCGATGTGTAGGTATACCTTCCTTCCTGTACATACGGCAGCGGTGACCAATTTCAGCAGTGATAGTAAGTCGGCATCATAACGGCTAAGCCAAAGCTTTCCTCGGTACGATATTGATCTAGCTTATACAATTAGTAGAATAAAATTAATTTTAGTGACAGAAGGTCGAAATTCGCTTGAATCCAGGAATAAGCCGATTAGTAAACCACAGAGACCCTCCTCGCCGAAGCTAAAATTCTAATGAATTTATGTAAAAAGTTATAATACCTACCTCATATACGTAGGTGTTCGGTTTCAACGCTAACATTTGATGTAGGTAGGTATATAAATGGAGTGGAATCGAATAACTCTCGATCGGGATGCACTTTCGCTTTCCAACTCGTTGAACTACTGTATTTGTAGTATGGAATATAATAAGTTGAGCGCCTAAAAATACTAAGTTGAGCAGCAAAATTACTAATTGAGCACAAAAATATTTATTAGGTGACGAAATCAGTAATTTTGTCGCTAAGTCAGTATTTTGGTTAGGTTAGGTTAGACTTTTTAGATGCACATTTAAATACTATCCTTGTAGTATTAGTTCTTCTACGTATCTATTGACGTTCAGTTTTATCATCAGTACATAGTATAAAACAAAGACTGCCCGCTGTCTGTCCCTATGTATGTTTGTTTGTTTAAATCTTTATTTCACAATTTCTTCTACAACTGGCGGATTTAATGCATTTTGTACCAGTCAACCCAAGTTGTGGTGAAAAAGCTAGTAAGCAGAAAAAGTTACACCTATAAAAAATCAAATTTAATACCAAGTATGCTTAGATCTTTAATACTACGCAACTAATTGTGATGCGGTTTTCTTAACGAGATAAATACATTATTGAGGAAGGTTTATATAAATAAATAAATTATAAATGTATGATAAGTGCATAACAGTTAAACCAGTATCAAAAGAAGCAGTTGTCACTCGACGTACACCGCGTACAAAATTAAAAGTTAAATATTTGTCCAGGTAATCCGTAATGCCTCCTAGCTCACTTCTATTCTAACAAGAGCTTCGAAAAACATATATGTAGGTACCTAATTTAAAGAATTGGTGATAAGTAGAAAAGTCTACCCATAGATTAACAACGCATCGCGCATAACCTGGTAAATATAGGTTGTTTATTTGACACTATTATTATAAGGTTTTTTTATGAAAATCCCAAGCAGCCAACGTAACAGATGCGGTGTGTATAAGCCGAAAGTCACGCCTCGTGACAAATAGGGCGCAGTTATCTCTGTCTGCGACACATGTAGTGTGTCTCTACCTTTACACGTTATATCCAGAACCTTCGCGAAGTTATATGATAAAGTACTCGAGACGAGCTAGGCACTTATCATCTAAAACTTACCTTTCTTTGTCTTTTATACCCCCCTCAAGCCTTGTTAATTTTTTTATTTTAAAACTTCTTTTTACACATTTCTCAGGACCTAAATAGGTATCAAGGCAAATGTTTGTCTTAAGTAGATAAGCAAGCGTTTGACCGCCATACTTCGTAGTGTTAGCAGTCATAGCTACTATTACTTTTCCAGCATTCTAATTGATAGCCTCGACAGGTCCTCGACGCAATGCCTACATACTACGAAAGCTCCTTCACCGATACGAAAATTAAGCTCAACTAACCTGTACATATTATACTCTAAAAGGACACCAAATAAAAAACTAGCGATTTACCAACATACTTATTACGACTACTGTATAGCAGTAGTAATAAGTATTTTGGACTTTGACTATCAGGTCAAAGTCTTGTTCATAGTGTTTAAAAATACGGCGAGCATGGATTATTTTTCCTTTACAGTATCTATATTTTTATACAAGTAATATAATCTTTTATTTATTTCTATGCAATGACCGTAAAATGTATTTGAAGGACCCAATAAGTTATTATAAAATAAATAAATAATCTTTACTACACATTCAATGCAGACGTCACATGAAAAAGGTCGTCCTTTCGGATAGGATATCCGGTCGGGTCAGATATTTGATACAAAAGATCCAATCTTTCCTCGTGTCCCGCAACATGTTGCTTTCTTCCAGATAAGTACGTACAGTCACGACACAGAAAGGATATCTTGCATAATATTATGTACAGATAGAGCTACATTTAGTCCACGTTTCATTATTAGCTGACGACATATTTTATTGCTCAATAAGCATGGCGAATAAAATTTTCCAACTCGATCATCTAACAGCCTGTAGCGTAGAATATATGTATAAATTTTGGAGTTGTTGTTAAATATAAAATGCGGAGCCCAAAAAAGAACATTCAAAATTAACATTGATCTTTTCATCGCCATGTTTAATTCTTTAATGGCTCCACTATATTGTTTTATTACAAATAGTAATTTATTTAGTTTAGAATGTTCTTTAAACATAAAAACTCTTTCCTCACTGTCGTCGCTCCTCGACCGTTCGACGTAACACAAAATTTAGAAACCACGTCTCCATCTATAGATATCCACTTGTTCCAGTTTGGGCGGGGGCCATATGCCTGGGCGTGTCAAGGGCGGCGGGAGCGCTGGTGGCGGCGCGGCGGAAGTCGCCGAGGCTGGCTGCGCTGATGGGCGGTCTCCTGCTGCCTCTAGCCTGCCTCTTCACATCTTTCGCCACGCAGCTTCATCAGACTATGCTGAGTTACGGTGAGCTTCATGATCATACTATTGTCAGCTCCTACGACATGTCAGGAAGAAAGGCCATACTACTGTGACTACAATGATTAAGGCATCAAGGAATCCCAGATCAGCATGAGATATGGCGGAAATGGTCTGTGGGGATTCAGGTTTATCAAGCTATTTCCGAGCAACTTGTAGCTGAAGGCCCATATTGTAATTTTTAAATCCGTATTATGCTAAATATGGGTGAAGGGTCTTTAAGATAATAAAGTTCTGTCCACACCCTTTAGGGGATTACGGACGAGAATATACGTATGTGTGTACTATTCACGTTCATAACTTCTGATGGAGCGTATGAAAAATCATAAACCATTGTATTAACGTTGACAATATGTGGGAAATGCATCAGCGCTCTCTACCGGGTATTCCGTGTAACTACGCATTTCACATAATATACTCTAAAAGCTAACGGACACGAAAACGTTATTACCGTTTTTTCTTGCTCGGGGTTCTGGTCGTTTGGAAATACGACCTAAGCTAGATCACTTGTAGCTTAACAATTGCAGCTTAGAGCTCATTTAGATGACTCCACGTTTTAATACGTTTGATAGAAATCTATGTACTGTCAGCAATGATTTTATATGTAAAATACCACAAATAACACTGTAGTTTACACGAAGCAAGAAAGGAGAACGCCCACAAATGTATAAAAAAACATACCATATATTGTATAATACAGGAGGAAAGTAGTGGAAGATCAGCTATTACTGTTCTCATATGCATGGTATGAGCACATTAGGAAGCTGCGCCGATGAGATAAACGTTTTACATTATTTAGTATGGGCCAGACACGAACCCATATTTTACACACCGCGAGCGCTTTGGGTTACGTCATACTAGATATAGAAATGGTAAAAAAAAAAGTAAAAGAGACCACATAGTGATTAAAAAAAAAAAAACATAACTTCGATGCGCTCACCCTCTGTCACGTTGGGTTTTTATACCTAACTAGCAAACCCGGCGAACTCCGTTTCGCCACCAGATGGGTTCGTTTCGCTTACCCGCTTTCCTGTTGAATTTTTTCCTGATTTTTCTTTGCTATAAACCTCACGGAGCCCGAGACCTTTCCAACGAATGCAAAACCGTGGAAATCGGTTCGTGCGTTCTGGAGTTATAGCGTCAGGGAGGAAAACCCGACTTATTTTTATATAGTAGATAGCAAAATGTTCCATTTAGCCATTGATTCTGGTAATGCGCTTTTTACAGAATAATTTTACTGCCTTTACTGAGACAATCTGTAAGGGCTAAGGGTTTTTTCTGAACACAGTGACCAAGAGTTTGACCACCATCCAGTCTGATGTTAAGCAGCGATGTGGTGTACGATGCAGTACACTTGTTTATTAGGTACCTGTTTACTCGTGATTTAAAGACCTTCATACTGTACTGCGCAGGAAACACAGACTCCGCCAAGTCATTCCACATCCTGGCGGTACGCACAATGAAAGTAGACTGTTATAATGATAATTGGTAAACCTCCTGCCCAATAGTGCCTTTCGCACCCCTTATGTCTCTGGGGTCTCCTGTCACGCCACGCATGGAGTTTTACATCATAGATCACAATCATGGACTGCGGCAGTGATTTAGTATTTCTTAACTACCTGCACCCCGACGGTGCTTCCGGCAGTTTATATAGTTCCTGTGGGAATTATGAGATACATTATAGTCTACGTATTAGTTTCATTAAAATCCGTGTAACAAAGAACCATCCGCCCAAACCGTTTGTTGCCCGTTACCACGGGACCATTGGATTGCACCACATTAATGGTACCAGGGACGATAATTTTCTGTGATACCATTGATTACTTGTTAAATTTATAAAAACATAATTATTGGGCTAGGTACTTAATAATTACGTTTATCATTTGACGGTTTATACTCTTTTAAGAAATCGAAGGTGCCACGAACAATGAACTATATAATCCCTCTGTTATCATTCATCAACAAAAAAATATGAATAATAGAAAAAAATATTTAAAATTCTGCGAGCTGACGGGATATGGCACTGAATTTAGTTTTTATTCGGTGTCAATACACACTATTTATATATTTATTTTAACATAATGTACCTAAAAGTACAGACCAAGCTCAATAGGCTATTGTAGTATATTAATTTGTGTATGCATAAAACAGGAAACATTTGAATAACATATAAATAAAAAAAAATTGTGTAATAGAATGTTCGTACACAAAGAGCGCATAATCCTGCGGTGTTGTATTTCACAGAGAATAGTCAGCAAACCGCACTTGTCGTATATCGAACAGGGATATTAAACGCCAGTGTAGGGAAGTTCAAGCCTATTACCAAAGTGTTGGGTGTGGAAATTATTTATTGCTCCGCTAACACTACCGAATAGTAATGAAATCAGGTACGTTCCGTTGAATTTTCATCCTCGTACGGAAACGTTCAACTTGTGAACGTGCTTACGCGAACGGTCGCAAATAATGTAAGAAAAACTGGCCTTTTTTTAGGTTTTGCAATTTTTCTTCATCGTCCACAATGAATTCATAGAGCAGAGACATTTTATATTTTTAATATTGAAGATTTGACTTTGGCTCGTATTTTAGGACACTATGCATAATTGTTACTTCGCCGATCATCGAGACACATTTTAATTAAACTGGCCACATAGAATTTTCGTGAATATTAAGAAAAAAAACCTGTAAATTCCTTCATAAAAGACTCGGTACGAGAGACCCTATTATGTATTCAGGTCACTTCACAGTGAAGGTGTTAACCTTGTAATTTTCAATTACTTATTTAGCAGCACAGAAGAGGTGAGGAAAATAAAAAAAGAAGCCAACACAAAAAATTACTCTGAAAAACTCATCGACATAATGAGATCGCGTGGAATCCCCCCGGCCCCTTCAGCCTGCCTCTTTTCCCCGGCCGCATTTTCTTGAAAGGCCGATGTCCCTGATCTGAAATGATGCCTTGAGTGTCTCCAACTGAAACAATGACTCCGTGCCACCGTTCTATCTTTTAACAGTTAACAGAGGAAGGGAAGAGATTATCGAGTACTAGCTGATTGAATAGGTAAAATATATTTTGAATTTAGCATAACAATTATCATACTGACATTATGTGAATAGACAAGCAATAGTTTAATTCTTTACAAATAAATTCTAATGTAGAAGCTACATTGCTGTAAAATATCGTCAAAATCCCTTTGGTACATTTTGAGTGGAGACAACAAACGTCCAAAATTATAATAATGGATATTAGTACATAGATTTTGAGAAAACAGACTCCGTGATATCTAAAGGATTTTCACAGGTGATAATATCATTATGGTGCGATATTCGATACCTTTTGTACCCTTGATTATCCACCCTAATCCTCTAAATTATCTAAAATATTCTAAAATTTCATCTGTCCCAAAACATAGGATGAAACAAAGTTGCCTCCCGATGTCTGTCCCTATGTATGCGTACATCTTTAAAACTACGCAGCGAATTTTGATGCGGTTTTCATGATTAGATAGAGTGATTCTTGAGGGCGATTTTTATGGTTAATACATACATATATAGGGAAACGCTGTTAATAATTTGTAAAAGCAAAACAATCACAAATCAAACACTTTTAACATAAATATAACATTAACGTCAATTCTTTGTGAACATATTTTTGTTGCTAAATAAACACGAGTGTTATTCCGTGACCGTGCCCCGAAATCCAATTAGTCAAATTGTGAACGGTAGTATTGACTACGAAATATATATGTTTTTTAATTAAAGATATCTCTATTTTATCCATAAAAAAAACATTTGTACAGTATTTTGAAATCAACTCATTCCTGAGTGGTACAATCACGGACTGCTGGAGCATAAAGTTTAATATTTTTTTGCTGCTGTAGTACTAATGTTTTCATTAATGATTAGTTTGATAATTTATCTATGAACATGTTCATAAGTGTCTGTGGTTTGCGATCGGGTGGTTGTGGGTTTAAGCGTGGCTTTACTAGGTCCTTGCACCAATGGGTCTGTTGTCTTTCAGAGCCTAGGCACATTACGCAACGTTAATGCGGTACATAGACTACATAACAGCGATGGGCTCATGCCCGATCACGTTGAGTTAAATACGCTTTGTGAATCGAAGTAATTTGCTTGTTGCAAGTGATGATAAAAAAGCCTCAAATATTATTTTATATAAATAACCAAGCCATATAAAAAAACCGGAAGTACGGCTACGCTAGACCTACCACAAATCGCGGTTTTGGGTTGTTCAGTTTATGTTATCCGGATATTGTTAGACCGGTGGGCCGGATAATCCACTCATGGGCTAACTCATTTAGCTTGATGTCATTTCAAGGATACACTATATTCACAGGGCAGTTTGACTGTTAAAATTTAAAGTAACGAGTCTCTCGTGTTCTACCGTCTTATTCATCAAGAATATTTTCGCGTTTGTTTCCGGGTCCATTGTTCGATTTCAATTTATCTTTAAATAAAAAGAAGAAAAAAGAGACTATATAGTAAATGTCGGTATTCACGCGCGTATTTTTTTTTATTTTGCTGTTAGGTACTAGTGTGTATAACTGATTCAGGACCATAGAAGAAAACTAAAACGTTTTATGGCAGTGAGGCTTCAGTTCAACTAATAAACTAGTTTTGAAGCCTATTTCTTCACTTTAACCCGGAACCAAAAATTAACGTACCCATTCTTGATTGGGCATAGACTTGCCGGGAACATATACCACAGCACTGCTTAACGCCAGGCAGAATGGTGGTTAATCGTATGCCTATTTGCAATAAAGAACTTAACGTGGGGTTTGATATCCGGAAATGTTCAGAAATTAACAACTTCTTAACACTCGTTCGTTATTTCTTAATTCTTAAGCATTGTGCACAACCATGAAATGACTAAAGGTGTGAAGCTATCAGTGACTTTATTGAAAAATACCATCCTGATGAAGGACTACACGATGAGGCAAACTGCGTATGTCGGCGCTGTTTAAATCTATGTTTTATACATGCATATTACAGTACAGCTGAAGTGGCAGTGGCCCGGCCATATTAGCTGTAGAACCGATGACCGTTGGGGCAAACGAGTTCCCGAGTGGAGACCGCGTCTCGGAAAATGGAGTGTAGGACGCTCTCGAGCAAGGTGGACAGATGATATGCGCAAGATGGCTGGCAGAAGCTGGATGCGAGAAGCCGAAAATAGATCACAGTGGCGTTCAATTGGAGAGGCTTATGTCCAGCAATGGACAAATATGGGCTGATGATAATGATGACATTAGATAAACACTCATAACTTGTGCAAAGCCGAAGCGGATCGTTATAGAAGATAATGCAAGCTTTAATTCCAGGTGTGGTACTTGGTATTGGTTGCGGGTTGGTGCGCGAGGCTGCTGGGCTGGTGCTGGGCGCGTACTTCCGTCGGCGGCGCCAGTTCGTGGAGCTGGTAGCCCACGCCGGCGGCGGTGTCGGGATCGCACTGTTCAGCGTCGCTTATAAGGAAGCTTTGGGGTAAGAATAAATATTAAGCAAAAAACATAGGTAATCTCGGGCTTATCTGTGATTCGGGTTACTACTTATTTTATACACGGTAAAAACGTGTTTTGGGAAACAAGCGTGAAATTCAAGTTCATTGTTTACTAATTATAGTTGTGTCTTCCTCAGAAAACTAGGCTGGCGACTGGGTCTTCAGGCCATCACCGGCGTGCTCATCATGGCCTTCTTCCTGAGCACAGTATATCGTAGCGCCTCTCTCTACCATCCGCAACGGCGAGCCATTCTGCACCTTAAGAATCAAAGACGCAAAGTACGTTTTACTTTGTTACATACCGCTGGACTTGCCACATAAATATAATTCACTCCTCTACTATATTTTTAAACACTTATTTTGCAATATTATATATTTTTTATATAAACAGTTATCAAGTACTCCAATTTATTTATTAGTCAAGCAGGGATCTAGGAGGCGTCTCGAAAAGGTTGTAATATCCACCCACCTAGGGATTATGTATGTAATGTTCTATTGTGAACGGAACCCCACACGGAGCTGCGCACAACCATACTTAAACATCTTTCATATAATGAAGCGTAACAAAGATCAGAATAATATCTTACTCGGGCACGACGTGACTGGAATGAAATCATCCTTTGTGAAATCAGCCAAGTTTATATCAGACAAATTGAATTTTCTCGTTAGAAAGGACCGCGGAGTGGACTGGCGTTTCATACGATAACAGGTAGGTACCTGAGGGGGAACCACGTCGGGCAAATAATACTGAAAATATAAAATATACTTCCCACGTAAACGTTATGAAAATAACCACGAGTTTCAGTGTTTTTTTTTATTACAAGATCCCAAGTCTACTAATGGGGAATATTCCGTTACGTTTGCTTGACAGAACTTGGTCCTTACTTATATAATTTAATGTCGTATTCTGTGTACAAGGGTTATGACACTAGGGACCAAATCACTCCCATCAGCCGGAGGCAGGCTATTCACGGCCTCAAATATCATATATGGCACTGAAAAATAACTAGTAAATGTGTCTAAGTCAGCAGCTTGATGATTTCACTTCTTTAAGTTTAAAATATTAATAAGACGTGACCAAGAATAAAAACGGTGTCTCTGCGTACATATTATTTTTTTTAGACAAAAGTTTTTTTTCAGTACGTCAAGCAGCACACAATGGCCTCTTACGTCATTGATGACATTTATATAAGTAATGCTCGTTTTTATACTGTAAGCGCCATTAAGGTCAAAGCCAACAATAGACAGCAAACACCTCTATGGCCGCTATTCTTAAACGTGAACCAAGCACAATTCAGGTAAGTGTTATGCTTTGTCTGACTCGAATGCCAAGTCATAAAAAGACAATTACGCCTTAAACAGTTCTCCGCTGTATATGCGTAG
>SJJU01002697.1:0-19614 GCA_012932125.1 Conopomorpha cramerella | reverse complement strand
CGCAGTATAGTTTGAAGGTCTTCAAGTCGCGGGTGAATAGGTACCTACCTACTGAACAAGTGTGCTCCATCGTAGACCACATCGCTGCTTAACATCAGGCAGGATGGTGGTCAAACGCTTGTTCATAGTGATTTAAAAAAAAAAAAAAAAGGTATTTTGGTAAAACAACATTTGCCGGGACAGCTAGTTTATTATAAAATTATAACTACCATAATATAAGAGTAACTATACACAATACCAACTTTAGTAACATAAAGGCAATGCACATCTGGAGAAGGAAAACAGAATCCTGTAAACATATATTTTGACCATCTATAATAAAGTGACGACCTGGCTCCCAACGAACGGCAACAGACAACGGGACCGCCCAAGGAAGAGATGGTGCGACGAGATCGTCCGCCAGAACAAAAACTGGCGGACATCAGCGCAGAATCAGGAAGAGTGGAGAAAGGGAAGAGAGGCCTTTGCCCTGCAGTGAGATCCAGTAGGCGAAACTAAGAGGAACCCACTAGGCCGGTTTGTTGCAGACTGGCCGGCCCGAGAGGGACCGCTATCCCGGGCTCGTTTTTGAGCCCTCAGACAAGCGGTCAGGCTGTGTCCCATGATTTCATCCTGATATGGATGGTCTATCTTGTCGAACCATTTTAGAGATATTGCCCAATAATAATTTACGCACCACAAATACGTAGGTAAGTGTTATTTGTCGCCTTTTACGTTGTTACTGAAAAAAAAAACAACTAAGAAATAGGTTACGTCACAGAGGTGGTATTGTTCTGTTTGCGTTACAAACGCGTTTAATGAAGTGAAACCTTTGATTTCAAAGTATTCTCCAAAAATGTAGGAAAATATCCTACCCGACTAACATCAACATCTTGTGAAATGTTAATAAAAAGTAGGAAATATTTCCAGAGAGCGATTCATTTATTTTCATAAGAAGAAAGTGGCAATCAATTACGTTTTTTTATGCGAAGTTATTGGCAGCACGAGATTTTTTGGTTTCTGTACGTGGGAACTGAAGGCTGCGGATAGATGGTGTTGAAAAAAGTAAGTTAGAGATACTTGAACCTACGTATGTATTATTGTATATGTTTTCTCACTACCGAGGGTGATATTTGTGAAATATGTCAAAAACCTAGTAAATCAGAAAAAAAGATACGAACCTTGGTAACTTTTAGACTAAAAGTTGGTTTTTACCGATGATAGGTGGCCAAACTAATCACCCTGATGCCTTTATTAGCCACACTGATACATGTTACATTATAAAGAGGAAAGATTTGTTTGTTTCTATTGAATACTGAACGGATTTTGATGATTCTTACACTAAAAGAAAGCTACGTTTTTCCAAATGAACATACTTTTTATCCCGAAATTCCAACGGGAACGGGAGGATGCCAGTAACACTGCGTGGCACAACTAGTATAAGGTGCCAGTTTATTCTGCGAACAACCTGCGGTAGGTTAGCAACGGTAATATATATTTTTTAAATCTGCTCAGAAATTCATTTGTGTTTCTAAGACCCGAACTCTGAAATAATATCCTGTCTAAAGGAGCGGAACACAATAGGAGCAAGAAAAACTTTGGCATAGCAGACGTGGTTTGTGGATATTTTCAGAATACAGGCCTAAGTATAACAACTGAATTTTATTTGTCGCCGCAATTGATTCATTTCATTATTATTTTGCTGTCGACGTGGTAACAAAGACGCAGCTTAAAGCAAGCCGTCGTTTTCGTGTTTCGTTTTTTCAACGCCTGTCACGTTGGGTTAAATACGCTTGGTGAACAGTGGGCATTTGATTTAGCAAGTGCCTCTGCCTACCCCGCTTTGGGATTAACAGACGTGAAGTGTGTGTGTAATAAGAAACTATTCAGCTATTTTTAAGTATGCCTACTTAAAAAAAACTATGATATTGGAGCACAATAAAATAGACACAATAGATGTTTTATTGTTATGACGCCTATAGGCGTTTACTGTCCGGGAAAGAATTAGTAATGTTTATTGGCAAGCCAACGTTTGTCGGGTCAGCTATAGGAAATAAATGGGTAGCAATCTAATATTGTTTTTTTTATACCGCGATACACACAATTCAGCTCCTGCGCGATATTCTAATACGAGTTAAGTACCCACCTACAGCTCTATCCAATTTAATGTTAATTTCAGGTCAACTCCAACACGACCCTATAGCCTTCGAAAGTAGAAAAGTAGGTACACTTGCTAAAAGAAAAATCAAGCCAAGTCATAATTCCTGTTTAATTTACTGCTAGTTATTCGTCAAATAGTATTTCTGAGGACAGAACCATCAATCAACGTGTGTTATTATGTGGTCAAAGGTACTCACTTCATGACAGAACTTGGTACCCAATAACCAGTGGATTATGGGCTATATTAACTTACAGTTAAGGTTCTTTATCATGACAAGTCTGTATTCACTGGTTTTTGTACGATTTTATTTTTTCCTTACCTACTATATAATTCCGTAGCCTAATGTTTTCATTAGGGACAGCAGTGGTACAAAAATAGGTAAGTATATTTTCTTTCAGATGATAATCATTTATCCCCACAGTTATAGTGAGACATATTTATTTGGTATTTGTGTTTAATATTTATTTGATTTCTGAATAAAATCAATAAAGACCCATTTAGATAGTACAATTTTTATGTCTCTAGCTTAGGCAGGATATTTCTTAAACCTATGGAATGACATAGTAAATCATGGCTAATTCCAAAGAGCGTCTGTGGTCCAGTTGGTCGGATACTTGACTTGCAATGGAGAGGTTGCAGATTTGAGTCCAGGTACATGACATGTACTAATAGGATTCTTTATCAGAGCCTGTGTACGCAACGCAACACTCGTATGGTGAAGGACAACATCGTGGTGAAACCCGTATACCACAAGGTGTGTGAACGGCGATGGGCTCACCCTCTGTCAGTTTGGGTTAAAAATGCTTGGTGAACCGTAGGCATTTGCTTAACAAATACCTTTGCCTACCCCGCTTTGTGCGTAAAGTAATTTTTTATTTTAACTGAATCCAATGATTTCATTTACCAAACATGATGTAAATACAGGTATATTTATGAAAGTACTCGACATTTAAGGATCTGGAAGAGGCGGAATAGGTCTCCACTGGGAAACAAGCATAACGTATGACTGAAATCTCAGATATTTTCTGAAAATATTGTGTTTTGTAGGAAAATTCCTAATCACCTTCCCGAAACTCGAGACGTAAAATACGGTGCATGATTGCGGAGAAATTGTTTCGCTAAGAATTAATTTAACAAAAACATGTTCTAAGGAAAAACATTTCAAAGAAAAAACTCAAAATATGGGAAAAATCACAAGATGTTAATATAAAAAATATAACTCCTTTTCGATTCGGTACGGAAAATAACTTCTTTATTCCTTGGGATTTATTTCAGCTGAGTATTTCAATAATAAACAACACTTACAGCAGAACATTCTTTTTCTATTTATTTTATTCTTTATTTTCCTCCTTTATTTTCCTTGTAAGATAGTTGACGAATTTAGGTTAAGGTTCGAACATGCTCAAAACGATTACGAAAGACTCTGTTTCTACTTTCAAATGGAAGTGGCTCTTAAGCTGGCGGATTTTTTTTTTAGTTACCTCAAAACATTTGACTGAGTGTACCAATTTGGATCATCCTTATTTTGTCAACAATTATATTTTCAACAATAATATTTGTACAAAAGCTGGTGTAATCATCAGCCACACGACGTCTACCTGCTGGACAAGAGCCTCCACCAATGATTTCTGTGATCGTTTGGGGGGAAAGCCAATAATCGCCACGTTTGACAGGCGGGTTGGCGATCACAATGGTGTTGTGCTTTAACTCACAGAGAGTTCTGTTGCTCGTTCTCTAGAGAGTTCCGTCGGTCCCCACTTACGACTCCCCACCACGTGTCAAGTTGTGCTAGGGTAGGTAACAAGTGTATTCTATTCGCCGTCACCATACGTGTTTTGGTCTCATTTTAATTTTAATTTCAATCCATCCATGAAAAAGCCATAAATCTGTAAAATTTTACTGTTGGTTCGTATTTTACTTACAGTCGGTAATTTTTTCTTTAAAGTCGCGCTTCAATTAATGTATAATGTCACTATTGTCGCCTTTTGAACTACCTACGCAATCTAGTTTATTATCTTCCATCGATCTACCTATACCTTCCTATATAAACAAAACAATAGAAAATACTGAAACTTTGGATCCTTTACCAACAAAACAATTGACAGGAGTAAAATGTACGGCAGTGTCGCCTAACACAGTTCGACATCATCAAGCGCGGAGAAGTAAAGTTTCGTCAAAGATAGAAAGCCCCAAGCGAACGAAAACCGACATGAAATTCAATAGAGAGTTGTCGCTAGTTCTATTCGAAATATTAACAAGTTTGATTCTGTCCGGGGCTCGGATAAGAGCGGAATTGCTTGTTCCATGCCCTTCAGCGGACACGCTGGACTTCAATTGAGAAGGAATATTGGGCGTTGAGGGATAAAGTTATAGGTAAGTTTGACATAAAATAAACGCCCTTTCATGGGTTTTTTCCTCGTAAATTACTACCGATAGAAAAAATATTTGTGGCGTGCGTGCGCGGGTCTTTTATTGTACATTTTTACATATACGGCAGCTGGACAGGATATTTGATGGATGATTACTATCAAGTCACCTGTAGACTGCTAATTGGCTCTTAATGGATCAGTCGGAAAACAATGTCATTACTAAGTAGCATAACACTTCATATAGGCCTGATAAGCGGCCTAATTACTTTTTAATCCTAAAGCATCAAGACAGCCACAAAATAGATTATTTCAAAGAAACAATAACCGACCTCAACCAAGTAATATATTACGACTTCTGTGGTTTTCTCAGCGATCTCTCATCCACTGCTGGACATAAGCCTGTACGATTGCATGCCACTATGTTTTTTTACGGCTTCTCGCATCCAGCCATTGTCATAACCGAACCAAATTAAAAGAAAGCACCCGAAATACACCAGATTTCAAGAAAGAATTGCCAAAAACGGTTTACCCAGTCGAAAATTAAGAGGCAACAAAGATATAAAAATCAAGTCCAATTGACAACCTCCTCCTTTTTTTGAAGTCGGTTAACTACGTGCTCTTATGTCTCTTAGTGCAATTTCTTAGTTTCGCCCGTTCTTTTTTTGGAATGCTTTGCTCGGGATGCTGGAAATACGTAATCCATAGACTCAATTTCAATGCAAAACCGAACCACTTTCAAAATCGTTCCGTACTTCATTGGTTTTTATGCGATCATATTTTTCCTTTTGCCGATATTAAGTATCTAATCTTGAAAAATGGAACCCTTTTTACTGGCCCACTGGTTGTGGCGAGGTAAGCGCCCACCCCTACTGGAACTGCTCGATATTAGATTAATTTCACTGTGTTGGTGTACGTTAAATAACTTATCGATTAGTTTCTGATAACTTTTTTACATACCTACATAACAGTCACTATTATTGACGTTATCGATCAGATAGCAACACTTGCCAGCCCCATTATTCTATCTGTTAAGCTCCTGTAATCTTTAAATTAGGTTACCTGGAAGAAATTGCTATGAGCGATAAGGTCGCCATTCATAACAGTGGCGAGCGTCAGTGGTCCAATAGTCGGGTACTTGACTTGCAATCGGTAGGGCCCGAGACATGCCGTACCAATGGGATTATTTCTTTTCAGGGACTTCAAAAAAAGTAGTGTTTCTCAATTCGACTTAATATGCTTTTCTGAGATATGCTTGTTCGTGGATAACTTCGTCGTTTATGAACCGATTTTGTTATTTTTTTTATGAATTAAGATATTTTAAAGGTGTTCCCATGACAAAAAATCGGTACGACTAGTACTGATTCAATAATAAACTGTTTAAAAGTAAATATAAAGTAAGCAAACGGAGTGTAGGACGCCCTCAAGCAAGGTGGACTGATGATATGCGCAAGATGGCTAGCAGAAGCTGGATGCGAGAAGCCGAAAACAGATCACAATGTCGTGCTATTGGAGAAGCCTATGTCCAGCAGTGGCACAAGAATGGGCTGACTATTATGATAAAGTAAGCATAATAGTTGTAAATTCAGAATTACCAACGTATCGTTATCCTATAACAAAAAAGTCTAACAGCACCGTTTTCATAGATAGTTTGTGTAACAAAATTATAATGCAATAATGTCCGCGTATCTGGCAAACAAGCATCATGCCTGAATCAATCAATTAGCCACTTTATTACCTTCATTTAGGATGTCCGTTCCAATGTACCAGGGTGAGTGTAGCTACTAATTAATAGATGGGAACTTAAACATGTATCTGGTACGTCTGAGCTTTTGAACGCATGAAACATAAGAGGTGAGAGAGTTCAAGTAGATCTGGATACAGGGTAAATCACATTGCCCATGGCTGTCTATTCATACGGATATAAGAAAACGTGATTCCTGAGAGCTTACCGGGATTTCTCTTTCAGATTGTACTAACGGAAAAGGGATAGAATATTATTTGATAAATCGTCCGCCAAATGCGTAAATCCGTATCGTGAAAGGAACAGCTCGTGTAACTGTGTAATACAATACCTGTGTATGAGTATATAGTATTCGGTTACATATTGTAACTTTGTAGACAATATGATGTTTGCTAGACTACAGTAGTATATATTATAGCTTTGGTGATGGGACTATTAATGAAGAAATAAAATAGGTAGGTACTGTTTAAATCACGGACCGCAAATTGTATGCCAATGAAGCAAATTAAATACTGTTCTGTAAAAATGACAAGTATATTGACTTGAGTAACCGATTACTACTTCCTGGACTTCATCATCATCAGCCAAATAACGCCCATTGCTAAACGAGGGTCTCCCCCAGTTATTTCCATTATCGATTGGGGGGAAATGCCATAATTACCACGCTCGACAGGCGGATTGGCGATCGCAGTGGTGTTGTGGTTTAAGTTATATAGGGTGCTGCTGTCCGTCATTTGGAGTGTTCCCATGGTCGCCTCTTACGACCTCCACGAGACGTGAAAAGCTGGGCAGCGAAACATGTATTCTTTTTTCCGTCACCACACGGCTTGTAATACATAATTGTTATCCTGTTTCCCAGAGGAATAGATAGAGTCACAGACAAGAACTCTCCATTCTTGATACTGGTATACCTTATTCGCATCAATACATATTATCATGCATTGTCGTCGGTGCCTGATCCTCTCTTAACATCATTCTCTTTCAGAATCTCACCGATTTGTTCAGTGTACGTCCTTCTAGAACGGTCTCAACCACAATCGACACACTTCACTTACCTTCATAAATCTCCTTCCAGAATTGCCTATATGGATCCGTTTTAATTGGTCGTAATTGCCCACTCAGGTGATTGGTTCAAATGCTTTAATCGAATAATCGATGAAAGTAGGCAACTATTATATATTGAAGCGAAGAGAAAAGCATGAAGCACATTAATAGCATGAAAAATACGTCGACTTTTGGACGATAGAGTTTGTAATTTGTAATAGACGTCCAATTTGTTAGCAATGTATTATCATGCGCTCCGATTCCCGAAACCAATCTAAAACTTTCCTAGGCTTTAAGTCATAATAACTCTACCTCTCTGCGCATTAAACTGAGGTGTATGAACGTACTTCATACACAGTCATATCCACGTGGATACTTCAGAATATCCCTTTACTAAATCCTGTCGATTCCTATCGAACAGTTTAAACCGATACTACTAACGTCGATGACGAAGACGACGACATTCGTGTCACAATAGTGTTCATAGGTACTGACAAGGCTCAGGAATACTAGTCAGGAACAACATAACTTGAGCTACGCTTCCACGAAAAGCACGTAGCATGACAGGTCCAATCGTAAACAAAACAGTCACACCTAATTTGTCCACAAACGTACATACGTACGACGCCTCAACACAACACGGCGTCGACGTCGTACGAAACAGGACAGATCCACATAAACACCGCTGGAACGTCTCGAGCCCACTTAGTTACAAACGTATAAGATGAATGGAGTTCATGGAAATACCAATACGGTGTATTATCATAGCGGAGTGACGCATCATAGTATACAAGCCAGTGTAGACAGGGCCCTCGATGTATTGAAAGTGTACTGGAGCCTAGATCTTAAGTAGAATCGACAAGACGACAACGCTCGGAGGCTGTAAGCATCATGTCAATAAACGATTGTTCCGAACCCGCTCAAGAGGAGATCGTACCGCCGCCGCAGTCGGGGCTAAGCGAACGATCGAGAGACGTAAATTAATCGAAACCTCGTTTGACAATTCGATTCCGGGGAATACCTATCTATGTTAGTACGTGTGGAACACCAGTTCGCCGACTTTTGACAGTAAGCAATTCTGTGCGGGAATTTCGGGAACTCAAGCGTGTTTTATTGAGGACTGTTTCGTTTCTCGGAGTAAGTAGAGTTTAGACATATACTGTCAACCGTTCTATGAGTATTACTGAGCTGGTTTTTACACACTTATTTAATCAGATAGTTTTCTATTGCTAATCTGACGACATATTAACTCACAACTTATTTCAATTGATCTGGATTCACGATATAATACTGACCAATGAGTAAAAGGACCCCGTGCAATGGTCTTAGAAACGTTATTGGTTTGTAGAAGTTGTTCATATTAACGAGCCTCATTGTATGTATGTACAAGGGGGATGGACAGGATATTTAATGGATGATTATTTTCAGGTTACCTGCAGACTGCTAATTGGCTCTTAATGGATCAGACGGAAAACTGTCATTAATAAGTAGCATATCACTTTATATAAGCCTGATCAGCCGCCTTATACACTTCTACCTTTTAATCCTAATGCATCAAGAAAGCCGCAAAATAATATTGTTTCAAAGAAAAAATAACCGACTTCAACCAAGTAATATTCTTGAATAATAGACTTCTGTGGTTGTCTCAGGGATGTGGGATCATTATCTCTCCAATTGCACGCTACTGTGAATTTTTCAAGGCTTTTCGCACCTAGCCAAATTTAAATGATGCCGCACAGGAAGCAACAGCTATCAATCAAGGAAGAATTGTCAAAAACGGTTCACCCAGTCGAAAGTTATGAGACTACAAAGATAAAAAAAATCAAGTCCAATTAACAACCTCCTCATGTTTTGAAGTCGGTTGGTTAATACGTGCTACGGTTAGTACAATTTCGTTATTTTTCTATTCTTGTTTTTTGGAATGCTTTGCTCGGGATGCCGAAAATACGTAACTATAGAGTCTACGCTATTTCAATGCGAAGCCGAACCATATTAACAACGTTGTTCATTTTAACGAGCCCACAGCGATTCTAAGACCATTGCTCGGGGTACTTTTACTCGGATTATAATAGCAGAGGAACACTGTTAATCATCTTCCTAATATTATAAATGGGAAACTAACTACTGAACCGATTGCTTTGAAATTTTGCAGACGTATAGTTAGAAGTTCGGTTTAAATAATAGGGTATCCCGGAAAAAAATTACATTCCCGAGGGAAAATAAAAATATTCCTTTATACCGCAATATAACCGAAGTCCACGTTCGCAAAGCCGCGGGCGGAAAGCTAGTATATGTATATTGGTAAAACAACGTTTGCTGGATCAGCTAGTTGGTAGTGGATAAAAAAAATATTCATATTTATGTAGTAAACGCCGTATTTCTAAAAAAAAAAACAATTAAACTCTGACATAATATCAACTTAGATCAGTTTGTCCGTATTAAGCGTACATTTGACCAGTTTTGAAGTTCTAGTGGATGCTTTGCGATTTCATTCGCGTAGTTTCAGTATTCATTTCTATGCAATAAAATACTACCACCGTGTCGTGCCACATGCCGTGTGGTGACGGCGAATAGAATACATGTGTCACCACCCCAGCCCAACATTTCCCGTCATGGGGCTCTCCAGAGATCGGGCAGCAGCGCTCTATGTGAGTTAAACCACAACACCACTGCGATCGCCAACCCGCCCTGCCAAGCGTGGCGATTACTGGTATTTCACACCAAATGACGGATCTCATTGGGGGAGGCCCTCGTCCAGCAGTGGACGTTATGTGGCTGACGATGATGATGAAAATACTACCACCAAGTTTTTAAATTAACGTTTCATATTAACTTCTATCCCCTTTTTACTACAATAATATCAATTTTGAAAAAAACATTTCTTATAAATCACGTAAGCATCATAAAACAAAACCCCGGTGCAAAATTTCAGCTTTTCAGCCAGGGCGTTGATGAGCCAGTGATGAATGAATCAGTCAGTACTTACAGTTTTAGATATATAGATTTTACCACTTACCTATTTTAGCATGGGTGAATGTTATAGAGATAACACTGGTAAGGATGAGTACAAGATTTGCAGTCCTCATTATGTTGGTTCAGATCACTTGTACTTCATAATCACATTTTCACTACGATTTGACACCTGGAAAAAAATGAAAAGAATCATTAAAAATAGGAAGTGTACAACTTGATTAAAATGTATAAGGCTTCAATAGTATAAATCTAACCTACAACACTAACACCTACCTTTTATATGTAGGTATACACTTATTATAAATATTTTCGCAATACGGATATACACAATTTTAGACTTATTCTCGATGCTCTCGCCTCTTTGAATAAGTCTAAAATTGTTAAAATCTTAACTAGTTAAACTACCTGTCCAGTCTTTTGTTTGTATGTATTAATTTGTGGGATGGTGTAGTTGGCTGTACATTAGTCCCATATTATGTACCTAAAATTTGTAAAACCTACCTTGTATAACTGTTTGCTATCCAAAATAAAATAAAAATAGTAAAAATAGTAATGCTAATACAATTTCCATCGCGTCTGTTTACTAGTCGTGATAGTCAATAATTTAATTTAAAAAGTAAAAAACCATCTAAGTAATAAAACTACCGATACTTTTGCTATCTAAATAGTTCGACTGTCGATTGTTTTTCTTTTAAGAATAATACCCTATCGATTGTCCTACAGCTGTATCGATGAGAAATTAATTAGAATTACGTAGCCAATTATAATTATCAATGAATAGGAATTTACAAAATGTAGGAGGAAATTGTGAAACAATTACGTAAAAATATGTTTGTATTATGTTATTATCTTGTAGAAATATAACCAATACTATTTCTATAAAGGTAACAAACGATAGTACATAACTATCTATACTCGCGAATACTGGTGATAGAATATCAATGTCGCGCGCTTATGCCGTCAATTTTTGACATATCCATACACAAGGAGCCATATTGAATGCGTGCTTTCAAAAGAAGAATCAACGATGCACTGAGGTGCAGCCTTGTTGTAAACCTATGTGGACGCAAACACCAACCACAGGCTCCGTCAACCCTCCACAAGCCTTCCACCGCGGTGGAAGCTTGTTTAAAACAGTCTGGCACGCACTTCAGTAAGGAGTTTCATTGTTAAAAAAAATAACGCGTATTTATAAAACATGGCTGTGGTAAACGTAAAGAGAAGCTTATCTAATATTATAGTAGTAGCTACTTTAAAAGGGTTTTGCCATGGGAAGAAGAACTGACAAGAAAGTCCCTGTCCATCTCTTAATAGGCTAATGTAGGCATTTAAGAGAATATATGGTCAGAGGATAGCGCGTGTCCCAAAGGATTAAATTAATGAGGGTTAAATATTAGGAAACCCTTTTATGTAGTGAAAGATAAACGAAATTGGGAGGTGCTTCTACGCTACATTCTTGACTTCATAAGTTATTTCCAAATTCAATTCAGTATGCGTAGTTAAGTATTGTAAAATGTAATAAAATATTGTTAGTTCAGACTAAAAATGCCTAGACTTGCAATCCAAAGATACATACATACACACACTTCACGCCTAGTGACAAATGGACATCAGTAGGGGAGACTACAGATGTCCATTTGTCACAATCCTGACATACCCCTATCGCTTCATCTACATTCATACATCTTTTCATACAATATGACCTCCGGTTTCAAGTACTTTTCATGCCACCTTCCGCCAGGACATCACCAATCTGGTCGATGTATGTCCTTCTGGGGCGACCTCTACTCACCCGGCCCATTACATCATCATCATCATGCAGCTTGTCCAGCAGTGGACAAGTATGGGCTGATGATGTTTTAATGTTTTCGGCTTCTTGCATCCATTACATCACTCATTTAAATCTCTTTCGTCAATCGTCTTTCATCCATTCTCTCTACCCAAACCATTGAAGCACGCCCTTTTCAATCTTTTTTTTTCAAACCGCAACTTTCTTATATTACACTATTCCAATAATCACGTTTAGAATAAAACGAGAGGAGTGAAAGAATAAGAAACGATATTTTCTGTCCCTTACGGCGTATTGTTTGAGCCGAACTGTAATTTCGTTGGTAAGTCACAGTTTGGATTAAGAAGTCCAATTTGGTTGAAAAGAAACAGACTGAAGGTACTACGTGGCTTTCAAGTCTTATTTTGTATGAGATTGTAAAACTTGAATCGTATGACGTGCGTTTCTTGGACTTCTTTGCTACTGCTGTAGGTGATGTTCGAGTTTTCTATTAGTGTACCTACACTTAAAAGTTCAACGCTAGTTACGAGAGTTTTTTTTATATAAAACCAATTATATTTCGTGAGCATAGAGTAGATGAACCCTCTGTAGTTACTAGTCAGTGTACATTTTCCTCATTCATTTAAAAGCTACAAGTGAAACTTTAAGTTGAAACTTATAATTAAACGCTAAACTTTCCGCGTTACCCTTAAAAATTGTTTGTCTCAAAACAGAGTCGTTTCGTTCTTAAAATATGGAGAGAACTTTGTTGACGGCGTTTTGTTTTTCTTGTTTTGCAAACAGGAATCCCGTGCATATACGGGATACGGGGGCGGTGGAGCTTTAACGGCGCCATCGTATGCTGAGCTATTTTCACTAACAGTTTACAAGAGCTATAGCATGAATTTGACGTGGAAGAGTTTAATTTTTTGTTTGCCTTGTATACGCATCCCAATCACACTTCCATAGCTTAACCACGAAACAGAATACAACGTTTGATTGAATACCATTACGACAAGGATCTCTCTGAATTAATGCATTAACCCTTTTCTGAACACTGTACATAACAAATGTACAAAATTACAAGGAAAATATTGCAAATGTTGACTTTATCGGTCAGAGCGAATCCTTCTAGGTAAACTGATTTGAAAATCAAAGATCCTAACAGATAGAGTGATTGGGTAGGTTTTTTATTTGATGCTTTTCCTGCACTCCTATATTTTTCCGTTTTATGGTTTCGTTAAGGTGCTCTGTTCATAGTTTTATTGTGACAATATGGAGTTAAATGGAGAGATTACTCATTAAAACAAGGCCCTGGGGGTCATTGGGTGTGAAACTTTTTAGCCATCTGCCAAAAGATCCTTGTTGCACGTAGAAAATGTAAACAATAATACCAACTACAACGATATTATTATAATATATCATAATATCGTCATCGATCGTCGTCAGCTCGTATTCGCCCACTGCTGGATTTACGCCTCTCCAATTGCAAGCCACTAAGATTTGTTTTCGGCTTCTTGCATCCAGCTTTTGCCAGTCATCTTTCGACGGGGCCTCTGCCCACCTCGCATCGAGATTAAAAAGCAAGTGCATTAATTTTTATACTGAAATGAAAATACATAAAAAACCTATATGAAGATAAATGTTATGTTCAAGTAAATAGTATTACTTTAAGCGCGAATCGCCAATGAATATCGTTCTGATTGGAGCAAATAAAATACGAGATCAGTGAAACCTGTTGCGCTTAATAAAATTTAACTTCGGCTGAGCGTAGGTAATATAACATTAACGTTCGTTAGTAGATACTTCAACTACTATCGGTATTACTCCTGTTAATAGTATTATTACCTATATTGGCTCTCGAACCTAAAATCATTATTAAACTAGTGGACGCCCCGCGATTTCATTCGCGTAGTTTCAGTATAATAACTTCATACACACTATAACATTCTCTATGTAGCGACGCATCCCACAGGAACGGGATAAAAAGTAACCTATGTCCCTATACTAGTTCTAAGCTACGTTCTCACCAATTTAAGCCAAATCAGTTCAACTATTACTGTAACTAAAACGACTTTAGATCATTTTTTAATGAAACGCGCACAGACATTATAACTCAATATTGTAAAGGAAGGTAAGCTCTAGCTTGTCTTTGAGTGTATTCCCACCGATATACTTACCCGCTGAACAATATTGAGTTATAACAAGACTTTCTTTTAAATATGTATATTTTTCGAATAAAAAACACCTGACGCCTTATCCCAAATGGGGTAGGCAGAGGCACTTGTAAAGCGAATGCCCACGGTTCATGCCCACGGCACATTTCACTAAGCGTATTTCACCCACCGTGACAGGTTGTAAGCTTATCGCCGTTATAAAGTTCACACACCTTGTTGTGTGCGGGTTTCATCACGATGTTGTCCTTCACCGTACGAACGTTTGTGAGTTGCGGCTTATGATCTATCTATGTATAGACCGCGCTGTAAGAAGCCCATTTTGACAGATGTACTGAGGTGACGGATGTTTGTTCGAATATTTGCTCAGAAAAAAATCGATACCTTTATCGATGCTCATTAAATAAATATTACCGATTTAGCTAAACCACCTATATTCTAAGAAACAATACATCTACCTACTTACTTACGAACCAATAACTGATTTATATATCTATCACTTCGAAACTTCGATTATGAAACCAACATAAAAGGCCGCATAGTGACGTACTAATATTGAGTGCCAAAGAAAATAGAACGTCTAAAACTTGAACGTCGTAGATTTTTAAACCGTTATTTTCGTTCTACATTTCTTTGGATAATTTCAGTAGTGTTATATATACATACACTTCACGCCTGTCTCCCACAGGGGTAGGCAGAGACTACAGGTCTCCATTTGTCACGGTCCTGACATACCCCTTTCGCTTCATCTACATTCATACATCTTTTCATACATGACCTCCGGTTTCGAGTACTTTTCACGCCACCTTCGGTCAGGACATCACCAATCTGGTCTTTATATGTCCTTCTGGGGCGACCTCTACTCACCCGGCCCATTACATCACCCATATAAATCTCTTTCGTCAATCGACTTTCATCCATTCTCTCCATATGCCCAAACCACCGAAGCATGCCCTTTTCAATCTTAGTCACTACATCTTCTTTCAAACCGCAATTTTCTCTTATCACACTATTCCTTATTCTGCCATTCCATGTCACGCCTTAGTGTTATAATGTGTCAAAATGGGTTTCTAACAGCGCGCGCACTATATTTTTAGTATAACAATGGGAGGTTTTCTGACAGGTGATCGGTTGCATCTCAAAAAATGTTAACAATAAAATTCTAAAATGAGTTTGATCGAGATCATGTTTAATTAGCGCCACCTGTGAGACGTATTGGAACTAATTTTGTCGAATATGAAGCTGTCAGAAAACCTCTCATTGGACAGAAGCCCGTGTCTGTTACACGCTCGTAGTTGCAACGCTCTGGTATCGCAGCCACGTGCTGTTTTACTAAGGACCGCAGTTAAACGAGATTAACGAAACCAGCAATGCATATCGTTTGAAGCTGCGCAGCTACCACAGTGTATCACACTAATTGACACCTAGCGCAACTGTTAGTTAAACACGGACTGCTTAAAGCTTTCGGGACAGGCTGGTTCATGCTGCGACTACATAGCAAACTATATATAGCATTCTGTGTAAATACAGTAGATTTTTTTAACATAAATAATTTTGTTATTATTTTGTAACGAATTACTAAAGCATTCATACATATTTTAATAACTTACCCGGCACACGTTGTTTTGGTAATATGCAGTATTAACAGTGTTTCTTTCTTATACATTACTAGCTTTCCGCCCGCGGCTTCGCCCGCGTGGACTTCGGTTATATTGCGGTATAAAGGATTTTTTTTGTTTTCCCTCGGGAATATCATTTTTTACCGGATAAAAAATACCCTATTATTTAAACCGGACTTCTAGCTATACGTTTGTTAACTTCAAAGCAATCGGTTCAGTAGTTACGGCGTGAAAGCGGAACAAACAAACAAACAAACTCACTTTCCCATTTATAATATTAGTAAGATTCTGTGTACATACACTAGTTTTTTTTACATAAAATAGTTTTGTTATTGTTTTTGGAACTAATTACTAAAGCATTCATACATATTTTAATAGCTCACCCGGCAAACGTTGTTTTGGTAAAATGCAGTATTAACAGTGTTTCTTTCTTATACATTATAAACCTTTTACATTATAAACCAAAGAACTATTCTATATACTAAAGAAAACCGCATGAAAATCCGTCGCGTAGTTTTATAGATCTTAACAAACACAACCACCAAACCGATAAACATCTCAAAGCTTCGATTGTGAGGAAAATAATAATATTACAGGAATCGTTGTAAAAGCATGCCACTAACTAACGTGTGTATAAGTACCCTTAGTGTTTCAAGGCCGTCTGAAATTGCTAGACAGTAGCTAGGACCCGCAGCTTAACGTGCCGTTAAAATCACTGACGGAATGACAGAGCTGTCACAGTGATTAATGATCCATAACATAATAATTCATTTCACCATTTAGTACATAGCAGATGGAGGTTTAGATAGTCTTACTTAAATAAACGTTTATTTGTATTTAGGAATAGGTTTCGGGGTGTATTACAAATTATTGGGGTTAATAAAAACAGGAGGTGGCCAATAATAGAAAGGACTGCAAATTCTGAGGGGAGGCATATGCCAGCAGTTGGAAACGAACCATACAAAATAAAAACGGGAAGTGCCTTGATAGTTGAAATAGCAAAGTAACAAAACATAACTTCTTGCTAATGTAAATTTTAATGCGCTTGTTAAACAGGAATCAGAGCATTCACAACTGTTAGAAGACCAGTCTATTGTGTCACAAAGCCTCACCCCAAACTAACATAGGAGTACTTTTTTCCCAGCCCCATTTTGCGCCGCTCCCGACATTGTTTGGCGGTCACGCGTCTGAGCGCCGATTAAGCCATTTCCCTTGCCAATAGAAATGTTATTTTAACCCGAATATGACTACAGTGTACGTCGTGATTTTAGGACATTTTTTGCCTTTATGATTCTGCTTTGTGTGTGAGTGTGTATGTGTATATATAATATGTATTCACAATACCATTGTGAATACAAAACAGGGTGAAATCGTGTAACAATTTTTAAAATAATTAAATATACGTTTTAGATAATGTACAACAGTTACGTCTATTATCCTGTTAAGGAATTTTTCGCATTTCACATTTGTGATATCCCATTAAAACAAATGTAAAGTTATGCCCTTTCTTAGTATAACGGTAGTATTACACCTACACTTTCCAGTAGTGTGTAGAGTACATACTAATAAAACACCTGTAATACAAAAAAACTAAATGGAAATCAAACAGACAGAGAGACACGTCAAACTTATAACATCGCCCTTTTTGCGACGGAGGTTAAAAAGAGAAGATTTGTATCGAAAATGGTTGTTCTCGCGTAATGCTTCATACAATATTATAATTGCATTATCTACCCAAATATTTCAAGAGAATATTTCGAGAGAAGTCCAGAATATTTACTAAACGTTAAATGTCAAATGGAAAAGCCGGGACCAAATAAAATAAAACACGTCTGTGAACACATACCAATAATATTATCTTCACACGCACACACACATGCATACAGTGATTCAAATCGAGCAACACATTTTTTGTCAGAAACATAACAATCATGTTACTATTTCAGAATGCCACGTACGTATTCCTATCTTCAAATATGTGTTTCCAAGAATTTTCTTCACACGCACACGTGTCATCGCCCCGACGACGTTAAGTTGTCACCGTAGTAACGTGGCCCTGTCTCTCTTGTTTTCATTTCATACCCGAATTATCGTAGTAATAACAACGACAAAAAGGTACCTCTTTTTATTTCCCTTTGTTGGCGTTTGATCTTATTGTCAAGGACGTCGTAACAAGGGCTTTTTACTACCTATACAGTATTATTATAGTGCGTCTGTGGCGTATTAGATGCGTCATAAGGTCTTGTCTTTAAAGGTTTGTAAATTGTAATCGAAACTAAACAAAATATGATAGCTGAATAAAAATAACTAATCTATTTCATTCGCGTAGTTTCAGTATCAATTTCTATTTAAAAAAATAACCACCATATCTCACGTAAATATTCTAAAAGCAATCCCTAGGCGAAACTTCAGCTTTTTAGTCTCAAGGGTTTGGGCTGGGCGTTAATGGATCAGTGATGAATGAATCAGTAAGGACCGAGTTTTATACTGTGTGCAAAAGGACCCCGCCTTAGTGGTGGGAAATTCGGTGGGTATGTTACGAGTGGTGCCATCTATCTCATTATTTCTCATGTCGAATAAACGAGCTAGCTGACTATGACACAACGGAACTGCTTAATCGAAATGCTCTTTTGTTAAACCTAAACTGTAATGCTGACGCAGATTAGTTCCAAGTTTACAATTTTACTTTAAACTGTCAGGCAGTTGCGCTGTGTACTCTGAATAGTAATCCGATAAACAGCAGAGGTGAATATCAAATCCATTTTTAACAATTTATCAGAAATCAATAAAAACATTTCATCAAATTCTAATTGGATTTACTTTATTCATTTATTTGCAGTTTATGAAAAGAAAATCGTTTTTTTATTCTACTTTGATAAGGGATATGCGCAGTTTTGTTCTTCTCCAGGATACTGCGATTCAACATTTTAAATGGATAAGTTGCGGTTTTGATATTCACCTCCTCAACTACGAGCATAACACTGCGTTTGTAGAACGGCTAACGGGACAACGGCATCAGGCAATCGTCAGCCAAATGTTCTTATTTAATTTAGTGGGCTTGGTGCCCTGATGAAATGATTTCGATCTTATTTACCGGTCATCATCATCATCAGCCCATACTTGTCCACTGCTGGACATAGGCCTCCCCAATTGCACGCCACTTTGATCATTTTTCGGCTTCTCGCATCCAGCTTCTGCCAGCCATCTTGCGTATATCATCAGTCCATCTTGCCTGACTGAGGGCGTGCACTCCGTTTGCCGAGACACGGTCTCCACTCGAGAATTCGTTTGCCCCAACGGTCATCGGTTCTACGGCTAATATGGCCGGGTCGGTCATATTTTTATATACCGGTAATATCGAAAAATTATTAAATTACAATTAGAGACCTTGATAATGTGGGATAAAAGGATGAGATGCTAGTATGACTTTACATCATTGCGCATTAGGTATATAACCTGTCATGCAATGTATGTTTTGATACTAAATAGATAAATAATGTTATTGTACATAGTAAAGCCCCAAATATTCAATATACAAAATATTCTAAGCCTTACCTAATATTGCATACTTGTAATACTTTGATCTGAGCAAATCTTCTATATTTACTAATGAAACACAAAGAATATCCTTTGATCCGTAATTTAACGTTTAATTTAAGAAAGTAATTGTACATTCTTCCATAAAAAGATTAATAACAATTGAGTGAGCTTGTCATATTCTATTTTTGGATGAGGATATGCTTGTTCACTGTGTAAAAAAAAATACTTAAGTAGTGTAGTATTGGG